>CAMQQG010000007.1:0-21983 GCA_947034895.1 Rhytidiadelphus loreus
CCTGTGCTTACAAAGCTTGAGGCTTATGTTCGGTGGATTGGGTTCGTATCCAGCCGTGATCCATTTGAAGTTCAAGGCCAAGAATATCCTTGTAGAACGTGCCCGCTTCCCTGACCTTGTCAGAACGTATGTTCGCAACGATTCTCTTAACTTTCAATTGAGGTTCTCCCTGCAAAACCGTGGATATCTTGTCCGAACTTCCGAGGAAAGCTCGCTCGCGGCGAACGGTGACATACGAGGGAGCGAGGTCGTTTCGCTTTTGGGTGGGAGCGGCCTAACGTTCAGGTTGAACGGCATTCTATAGTTGGCCGCGCGAAACGTAAAATATGCCACCAGTGTAGCGCGGCCAACTATAGGATGTCCGCTCGAACCGTGGGTTAGGCGGCTGAGAGCACCGCACATTTCTTGGCTTCTTGCCTTTTGTTATTTGCCATAATCTTCTGATTTTACGACTTCGCAAAGAGCTTACGAACACAGCTTTATATCTCGGTTTTTGTTATTTTCTTTGCTATTTCTATTGTTCGATCTGTGGCGGACCTCCGAGCAACAGAACGAACTTCGCAAATAGCCGGTAGGCCATGCTAACGAACGCAAAAGATGATTACAGCAAAGCCATGATATACAAGCTGCTTAATGCTTTTTTATAGCTTTCACCAATCCACCTCTCATAAGCTGACCGCCGAAGGGGACCCGCGTGCTCAAACATGCGAGCCCGAATGACCCATGCGTTCGAGCAAAAAGATTTCAGCCTACCGATGTACGGCATTCCCTGATGTACTGCATTCACTTTGTTTGCGAGCCGCCTAACGTTCAGGTTGAGCGGCATTCTATAGTTGGCCGCACGGAACGTAGAATAACCCAGAAGTGGAGTGCGGCCAACTATAGGATGTCCGCTCGAACCGTGGGTTAGGCTGATGACTGCTCCATGTATTTCTTGGCTCTTGCTTTTTGTTATTTGGTTTGCTCTTAATGTCCTCTGAGTCCGGCACTTTTCTCCGAACAACAGTCTTGACCCTTGGCATTTTGTGTTTGAATTTCTTATTTTTCCTGAAGTGCCGCCATAACTCCAGCAAAGCCAAAATGGACACGAATCGCCTCTTGCTCTCGTTCGTTCACCCCTCAACCGTTCGTGCGCCGACGGCCGAAGGACGGGCGGCCCGAGCCACGCGTTGACTGGAGGCCACATGTTCGAAGAACAAAGATTCGAACCTACCCGTGTCTTGCATTCGCTTTGTTTGCGAGCAGCCTAACGTTTTACTTGAGCGGCATTCTATAATTGGCCGCGCGAAACGTACAATAAAACACCAGTGTAGCGCGGCCAATTATAGGATGTCCGCTCGAAGTGAGGGTTAGGCCGCGGACCGATGAGCGAGATTTCTCTGCGCCGGAGCCTTCGCAGGGTGCATGGAGACGACGTTTCTCAAACGCACAAAGTATTGCTCTTAAACGGACCGCACCTGCTACCCTCGCGGCTTCCCAGCTTCCTTGCCTGCCAAGACTCAACTGACTGACCTTGCCAACTTCGCCTCGTTGATGAGCTGACCGCCGAAGGACGGGCAGCCCGGGAAAGCCGACGACGGATGGCCGCTGTAGACCCGCTCCGTTGCGATTTCGCTGCGGATAAAAGTGGCGTGCGGCGTGGTCGAGCGGGCGGTGAACCAGGCAGATGCTTGAGGAACCGCGGTAACCGTGATGCCGCAGAGCCACCCGACCGTTGCGTCTTGGCGCCGCCGACTGGTGAGCTGGCCGCCGAAGGACGGACAGCCCTCAACCAGCCGATGCGTACCGTGAACTCGCAATCGTTTCAAGCGCAACTCCGGCCTCCAGCAAAGCCTCGACGAATTGGTATTCGCGAGCGGCCTAACGTTTAGGTTGAGCGGCTCGCTTCATTTGGCTGCGCCGGGCCCAGAATGAAATGAAAGCCCGGCGCAGCCAAATGGAGCGAGTCCGCTCGAACCGTGGGTTAGGCCTCACAACACACCACCTATGACTTTGACCTCCCGCTTTGCCCTGTACTCGGATTCTTCCTCTGGGCTTGGTGCGTAGACTTCGATTCCAATCTCGATGCCCCGCGCAGTTAATAGAGACATGCTGCGCGCAGGAAGCGTGAAGCCTTGGTTGCTTGTGTCCATGAAGAAGCCGCAGTAAAAGTCAACTTGATAGTGCTCAGTGAGTTCCCGCCAAACGTTTAGGTCATCGGTCAGTTTTGATAGTAAAGCCTCAATCTGGTCCGCAAATGACTCGGGCTCAGCATCGGTAGCGGCAAGAAGCCACATTCCGTATTTTCTTTGCTCAGGTCTACGTCCGGGACTGATGAGGTCACCCTTGTGATAGCTCTGCGACGGCTCATGTCCAAGCGATCGTGTGACCGTCTCGGGTTCGAGTTCGTCACCGAAGATTCGCAATGCAGCGGTGGACTTCGCCATGGGTCTTTTCGTGAGGCCTAACGTTCAGGTTGAGCGGCATTCTATAGTTGGCCGCGCGAAACGTAAAATATACCACCAGTGCAGCGCGGCCAACTATAGGATGTCCGCTCGAACCGTGGGTTAGGCTGCTGAGTGCACAGCGAATTTCTTAGCTCTTGGCTTTTCGTAATTTGCTTTGCTCTTGTACTTTGGGACTGCGCGACGACCGTACGAGAACCGCCTTAGCTCTTAGTTTTTTGCTCTTGCATGCTCGCTGAACTTACGATCTGGAATGGAACTCCGCGCAACGGAATAAACATGCCGAGCCCAAGTAGCAACCATGATAAAAGCGGCGCCACGATGACTACAGTACAGCCACGATTCGTACGAGCTGCCCATTATGTTTATGCTCCACTTTGAACGCTCAGCGCCGATGGACGGCGGCACGAAACACAGTTGCACCGCTGATCATGCTTTCAAACACACAATCAAGCTGCCGATGTTTTGCGTTCATTTTGATTGCGAGCAGCCTAACGTTTAGGTTGAGCGGCATTCTATAGTTGGCCGCGCGAAACGTAAAATGTGCCACTAGTGTAGCGCGGCCAACTATAGGATGTCCGCTCGAACCGTGGGTTAGGCGGCTGAGAGCACCGCGCATTTCTTAGCTCTTGCCTTTTGTTATTTGCCATGCACTTCTAATTTTACGACTTCGCAAAGAACTTACGAAAATAGTTAATATCTCGGTTTGTTATTTTCGTTGCTATTTCTACTGTTCGATCTGTGGCGGACTTCCGAGCAACAGAACAAACTTCGCAAGGAGCCGTAGGCCATGCTAACGAACGCCAAAATTGATTACAGCGAAGCCACGATATATATGTTGCTTATTGCTTTTCTATAGCTTTCACCAATTCACCTCTCCTAAGCTGACCGCCGAAGGGACCGCGTGCTCAAACATGAGAGACCGAATGACGAACGCCAAAGATGATTACAGAAAAGCCACGATGTACGAGCTGCTTATTGCTTTTGATTGCTTTCTCCAATCCACCTCTCATAAGCTGACAGCAGAATGGACTGTGTGCTCAAACATTCGAGCCCGAATGACCCATGCGTTTGAGCAAAAAGATTTCAGCCTACCGATGTACTGCATCCACTTTGTTTGCGAGCCGCCTAACGTTTAGGTTGAGCGGCATTCTATAGTTGGCCGCGCGGAACGTAAAATTTGGCTCCAGTGTAGCGCGGCCAACTATAGGATGTCCGCTCGAACCGTGGGTTAGGCGGCTGAGAGCACCGCACATTTCTTGGCTTCTTGCCTTTTGTTATTTGCCATAATCTTCTGATTATACGACTTCGCAAAGAGCTTACGAACACAGCTTTATATCTCGGTTTTTGTTATTTTCTTTGCTATTTCTATTGTTCGATCTGTGGCGGACCTCCGAGCAACAGAACGAACTTCGCAAGTAGCCGGTAGGCCATGCTAACGAACGCCAAAGATGATTACAGCAAGGCCATGATATACAAGCTGCTTATTGCTTTTTTATAGCTTTCACCAATCCACCTCTCATAAGCTGACCGCCGAAGGGACCCGCGTGCTCAAACATGCGAGCCAGAATGACCCATGCGTTCGAGCAAAAAGATTTCAGCCTACCGATGTACGGCATTCCCTGATGTACTGCATTCACTTTGTTTGCGAGCCGCCTAACGTTTAGGTTGAGCGGCATTCTATAGTTGGCCGCGCGAAGCGGAAAATATACCACCAGTGTAGCGCGGCCAACTATAGGATGTCCGCTCGAACCGTGGGTTAGGCTGCAGGTGGCCGGCTCCACGCTGCCTGCCGATTGCCGTACGCAGGAAACAAAATGATTCTTCGTGTGCCTCGGACACCGCCTGGCCAAAAATATCCCAGTTGCTAGCGTTGCTCCGTTGAATAGGACTGCAGTGCACGAAGGCAACTCGCACCTTCAAATAATTGTGTAGTCTCGATCTTTTCTACGCAGCTTGTTGTTGACCTAATTAATTGCAGGCGAACATTAGTCAAAACGATTTCGCATTCGAGTGCATTCGCTTCCGGCCAAGCGCCACCGCCGCCATTTATTGCGCTACCCAAGTAACAATCTACAGAGCGAAACTTTTTCCATCCGTCGTTTTCGTCGCTTACGGCACGGGGGAGTCTCAAATCTGAATTGATTTTCTTTGCGACAATAAGATCGACAAGTTTTTTATTCCAAAAATCGACTTCAATATCCAACTGGCTAAGCTTTTCAGTGGCTTCAATCAACGTCCCAACCGCACTGCCCACCGGCCAATCTTCTTTCTTCTCCTGCGCGAAACAAAGCGTGTAAGCGGCTAGCAAGCTTAGGGAGACGAGTGAATTCTTGAGCATGGTGTGCAGCCTAACGTTCGACATGAGCGGCGGCGCAAAGGGCGCGAAGCGGCCTTTGGGACGTCCGCTCGATGGAGGGGTTAGGTGCCTTTCTCTCGGAGAGCACGTTACTCAACCCTTGCACATCGATGGCTTCCCGCTCAAGCCCCGCGGATAGACAGCAATTTCGATAATTCATTTCTCCCCACCCTTCGGCCCCCAGAAGACCGCCCACGTCATTAGATCGCTGGAGAAAGCCTCAAAGTGATGAAATTCTTTCGCCTGCACGAACAGTACGTCGCCCTCTTGAAAAGTCGTCCGACTTTCTCCTTGTACGAGTATGCCGTTGCCTCGGATGATGAAATAGAGTTCATCTTGCTCATGCGATGTCTGATAGTCCACTCCTCTCGGTGCAAAGAAGATCACCGACATCGTGCCATGCGCAAACGCCTCAACGTCCCAAACCCCTTGCGGCCATGTCTCGGTTGCGGCTAACGGAACCATCGTCTGTAGTTGATTCAGTTGGATGTGCATAAGGGACCTAACGTTCAGGTTGAGCGGCATTCTATAGTTGGCCGCGCGGAACGTAAAATGAAGCCCCAGTGTAGCGCGGCCAACTATAGGATGTCCGCTCGAACCGTGGGTTAGGCTGCGGTGACCACGCGGAATTTGTTAGTGGCTGATAGCTAAGTGGCATTTCTAGGCAACCGTAACTCCATGAAAACGCTGTGCGGATCTGAAACGTAAGACCCGAATGGCCCACACGTCACAAAGCCGTGACTGCGATACAGGCTATGTGCTGTTTCAAACGCTGGGTGCGTCCCCGTTTCAAGACTTAGCACGTTGTAGCCACGATCGCGCGCTACCGAAATGATTTGTTGAAGAATTGCTTGACCAGCACCTCGCCGTCTAGCCGCCGAGGGTGTACGCATTGACTTAATCTCTCCTTCCGTAGGAGAAAGTTCTTTCAATGCACCGCAACCAAGAAGGACTTCCCCCTCCCAAGCACTCCAAACCGTAATCTCGGGAACTTTCAACTTGGAAAGGTCTAATGCAAATACTTGCTCAGGCGGCGATAACTCAAACATGTTATCCAAGTGCTCCTGCAAAAGAGCGTGAATGGCAGGCCTGGAAAGATCGTCCACTTCAATTCGCATAAGGTTCTTGTATATGGGCGGAGAGCAGCCTAACGTTTGAGGTGAGCGGCGGCCAACGGCGGCACGACGACGGCGAAGCAAGAAATCGAGCGCCGCCGTTGGACGTCCGCTCGACCGATGGGTTAGGCCTGCGATTTTACGGACTGGGCTTCTATCTTTCCAATTAGCCATTGTAAGCCGGCCAAGTGCTGCTGATCGTGACTGCAAAGGTAATGCACAAGACTCTGCAGCGACAAACTTCCGTAGCCTTCAAATACGGCCTCCCGGCGCAACTCCTCCGGTGACAATCTTGACACCAACGAAATTGTCTTCAAACGCGCGGCGCGGAATTCAGAAAATACGAGTTCCATGTTTTGGTTCAAATGAGCACGACCTTTCGCTAGCCCATAGGTATCAAGTGATTCAAGTTTTGGCCGAAATTCATTAAGGGTTCGGCGAAAGCGTACGTGGTAGCCCAGGACTTCAACGTCTAAAATATGACCGATCTGCTCAACCGCTGTTAGACTTTCGCTTGGAATTCCTTCCCATGACAACGGTGACCAATATTTGAATCCGGCCGGGACGGCTGCGTAATATGATTCCAATTGAGCCGGAAATTCTTCAAGCGCTTGAAGCGTCACTGATTTCATGTTGATTTTTCTCAAAGCACTAAGACTTTCGCGTGACGAGGAGTGGCGCCCCTTGAGGCCTAACGTTCAGGTTGAGCGGCATTCTATAGTTGGCCGCGCGAAACGTACAATCTTCCTCAGTGCAGCGTGGCCAACTATAGGATGTCCGCTCGAACCGTGGGTTAGGCCGCGGACCACCCAATCCACCGAACTTAGCGTGGAGAGGCTAAAATATCACACGTAAGTTGTTGATTTAATTAATAATTTCTCTTGACAAGGCAGGCGTGATGGAAAAGCAATTACTGTGGATTCATACAGCGTCTGGCGCTCGAACTCTCGGAACGAATTGCGTCGTCTGATTTCGCGCAGCTCGCACGACACCCGGATTCGCCGAGCGCCTTCACGCGCAGTCGAAAATTTCCGCTGCCTGCGTTGATCGCTGTATTGCTCTCGATGCGCAATCAGTCTCAGCAAGTCACGCTCGACACCTTCTTTGCCTCGGTCAGCGGCAGCGACGCTTTGCTGCGCACGGTGTCTGACCGCGCCTTTGCCAAGGCGCGAGACCATCTGCACCTGCCCGCACTTGTCTCGCTCAACGACACGGTGGTTCAGCGTGCCGATGAAGCTGGTTTCATTGACCGCTGGTGCGGCCTGCGCGTGGTCGCGGCAGATGCCTCTGTGTTGATGCCAGCCGTACGGCCTTGCCTTCTCAAACGCTCGGCAGCCGGGGCCGATCAGCGCTTGTTCGCCCTCTTTCTGCCGGGGCGTTGAGCTGACCCTGCACGCCAGCGTGCACAGCGCCTTGGTGGCTGAGCGCAACATGCTCGTCGAGTCACTCGACCTGCTCGGACCCGACGACGTGCTGGTGCTCGACCGCGGCTACCCTGCCGCCTGGCTGGTTGCCCTGCTCAACGAGCGCGGTATTCGTTTCGTCATGCGTTGCGATAACGAGAGCGGATGGTCTGCGACCCGCAAGTTCATGCGATCGAGCGCCGCTGAGGGCCGCGTTACGGTGAACGCGCCGAGCGCAGACGAGGTGCGCGACTGGGGCTGCCCGAGCGGCCCGCCGCTGCTGCGCCTGGTGCGCCAGACGGCGCCCAATGGTCAGGTCCGGGTGCTGGCCACCAATCTGGAGGCAAACCGCTTCCCCGCGCCACTCTTTGGCGATCTCTACCACCAACGCTGGCGTATCGAAGAAGCCTTCAAGCGCCTCAAGCGTAAGCGTTCCGGCAACCCATCTTCCGCATAGCCGACGAAGCTGAGAGCCTTGGGTCCGAGATATCAGCGGACGGGGGGGAGCATGGATCGAGAGCGGATGGAGCGGTGCCTGGGACAGGTGGCGCGTATCAGGCGTCGGGGGTGAAGGCGAAGGAATGGGCCGAAGTCAACGGTGTGCCGTTGAAGGCGCTCGCGAGCTGGTGTGCACACGCGCAGCGCTGGCGGGCGCGGCTCGATGGGGGTATCGGCGCCTGCGTCTGTGACCTCGCCCAAGGCGAGTGGCTTCGTTGCCGCGCGCGTGCCGCCTGCTGTGGCCGCGACGGTGCGTGTCGAGCTGCAGGTTGGCGCCACACGCGTGGATTTGCATTGGCCTGTCACGCACACCCATGAGCTTGCAAGTTGGCTGCGTGAGGTCGGCCGATGATTCGCATCGAGATGATCTGGCTGGCGCTCGGCGCGAGCGACCTGCGAGGCGGCATCGACCGGCTGCTCGCGCAGGTCTTGCGTGGCTTTGCGCACGGTGCCCAGGCGCATCACGCCTACGTGTTCGCCAACCGGCGTGCCGACCGGCTGAAGGTGCTGGTCTACGACGGCGTCGGCATGTGGCTTTGCACCCGGCGCCTGCAGGCGGGCGGGTTTGCGTGGCCGCGAGATGACGCGGGCGTTGTCGAACTCACGCGCGAGGAGTTCGACTGGCTCGTCGCCGGCCTGCCGTGGCAACGGCTGAGCGCGCCCAAGCCGCAACGGATCACGGTGAACTGATCACGTGTGAACTGATGGGCCGAATTCGACCAAGATATTTGCGCCGCTGTCCATTGGCGAATGTCTGCATTGCCTCGCGCGCGTGCGCCGAGGGATGATGGCGGCCATGCTCGAAGACACGCCACAGACCCCACCCGAGGCCGCCTCCGGTTCATCCGCCGATGCTGGCGAGTCGGTGCTCGTGGCACGCCAACTGATCGAGCGGCTCCAAGCCGAGCTGAAGTTCGAGAAGACCCGCAACGAGGCGCTGAACTTCGAGGTCGCACGGCTTGAAGCGCTGGCGCTTCGGCACGTCCAGCGAGAGCCTGGAGGCGACGACGCAGGCGGTCTCTTCGACGCCATCTTGGCCGACACGCTGCTCGAGGACATCGCCGCACAGCAAGAGGTCAAGGCACCGCCCGTGGCGCCCGCTGCGCCGGCGCCCAAGCGTCAGGCAGTGCGCCAGGCGCTGCCCGCGAGCCTGCCGCGCGTCGAGCGTCACCACGAGACTGCCCAGACGCACTGCGCCTGCGGCGAGGCCGCTCAAGCGCATCGGCGAGGAGGTCAGCGAGCAGCTCGACTGCGTCCCCGCTCAGTTCTTCGTGCTGCGTCATATCCGCGGCAAATACGCCTGCGCGTGCTGCCAGACGGTCCAGGCCGCGCCGATGCCCGCGCAGATGATCGACAAGGGCATCCCGGCTCCCGGCCTGCTGGCCCAGGTCGCCGTGGCCAAGCTCGACGATCACCTGCCGCTGTACCGCCAGAGCGAGATCTATGCGCGCTCGGGCGTGCACATCCCGCGCTCGAGCATGGCGCAGTGGCTGGGCATCTGCGGCGGTGCGCCTGGCACCGCTGGTGGACGCGCTCAAGGAATTCATCCTCAGCCACGCCGTGATCCACGTCGACGAGACACCGGTGTCGCTGCTCGCACCCCGGCAAAGGCAAGACGAAGAAAAGCCTATGTGTGGGTCTACCGCACGACCAACTTCGTGGCGCAGCGCGCGGTCTAACTACGACTTCTGCAAAGACCGCTCGGGCGAGCATCCACGGCGCGTGTTGGCCAAGTTCGACGCAACGCTGGTCACCGACGATTACTCGGGATATCACGCGCTGCACCGAGGCGGCGTGACCGCGGCGCTTTGCTGGGCGCACGCGAGACGAAAGCTCTTCGAAGCCCACCAGCACACCGGCAGCGAGATCGCTGGGCAGGCGGTCACGACTGATCGGCCAGTTGTACGAGATCGAGCGCGAAGTCCGGGGGCACCCGCCCGATGCGAGGAAAGAGGTTCCGACAGCAGCGCTCCAGGCCCATCGTCCAGGCGCTGCATTCCTGGCTCACGGACAAACGCAAGTTGCTGGCCAAGGCGGACGCCACTGCCAAGGCGATCGACTATTCGCTGAGCAATTGGACAGCGCTGAGGCGCTTCCTGGACGACGGCAATGTGCCGATCGACAACAACGCGGCCGAGAATTCGATGCGTCCGCTGGCCATCGGTCGAAAAAAATTGGCTATTCGTTGGATCGCAGGAGGCCGGCGAGCGTGCCAGCAATATCCTGAGCTTGATCGAGTCGGCCAAGCTCAACGGACACGATCCGTTGGCCTACCTCAAGGACGTGTTCGAGCGACTGCCCACGCTGAAGAACCGCGACCTCGCGGCAACTTCTGCCGCACAACTGGCAAGCGCCCGCAACCGGCGTCGACATCCCGTCGCCCGATCGCCGCCCCGGACGCCGTCACCGTCCGCCGCCTAACGCCCGCAACACGTCGGCTTCATCGACGCAAGGGTGTCGTTCGCGGAACGCTTACGCTCAACATCCGCAAAGGCCACAAGAAGTCCATCGTGGCGCTTGCCCACAAGATGCTGCGAACCATCTACGCCATGCTGGCCAATGGCACCCACTACCAAGACAGGAGCGTCGATTACGAAGCGCTGAGCGTTGCCAGAAATGCCCCGCGCTGGATCAAAATGCTGCGCAAGCACGGCTTTATGACCGAGTCAGCAGCCGCCTGATCCCAAACTTCGTCGCGTCCGAAAGAACGGCCGGATTCAGGTCAGGCATCGTCACGTCTGGCGGAGGGTGTCTTCCACATTAAACGTTAGGCTGCTTGTGGCGGTCCGATGAGACAAATTGCACCGTAGCTGCGACTGTAGCTACAATGCCGCATGCAGTTCACATGGTCTGAGCGCAAGCGAGCCACCAACATCAAGGCGCACGGCCTTGATTTCGTTGACGCTCCGCGAGTGTTCGAGGGTGCAACCTACACCTTTGAAGATGATCGCTTTGCCTACGGTGAGCAGCGTTTCGAGACGCTTGGACTATTGTCAGGCGTCCCAGTCTCCATCGTTCATACGGAGTCCGAAGATGAAATCAGAATCATCTCCTTTCGCAAGGCCACGAAACGTGAAGCAAACATCTACTACCAGCAAGTCCAAGACTGATTGGCAGCGCCTACACAACTCTGCGGTGAATAGCGTTCAAACTAAAGAACACCCTGAAGCCGAAATGAAGCACATTGTGCGTGGAATCGTTCGTAAGGGGCTTCAACCGGCACCGTCGAAATCGCTCGTATCGCTACGAGTCGATCAAGACGTTCTTGAGTGGTTTAAGTCCCAAGGCTCTGGGTACCAGACACGAATAAATGCAGTACTTCGTGCCTTTAGGGACGCATCAGCCTAACCCACGGTTCGAGCGGACATTCTCTAGTTGGCCGCGCTGCACTGGTGGTATATTTTACGTCTCGCGCGGCCAACTATAGAATGCCGCTCAACCTAACTGTCATGAGTCTGGCGACGCACCCCGGATCATGGAAGACTGTGGGGTGTGCGGGGCAGCGCGGGTAGAGGTCGGTCAAATTTTTGATGGCACCGTGACCGCGATACCTAACTTGACCCGCCGCCGACCACTTGTACCCAGGATTGCCTGCGAGCGTGTCCAGTCCCGTATGGGTCCAATCCACCGAACATAAGCCTCAAGCTTTGTAAGCACAGGACGGATGAGGTTTGACGTGACGACGTGGACGAGGCTGAGAGCGACCTTTGATGAAGCGTTGGGTTGTGGCGGCGAGCAGTGCGATGGCGTCGGTGATGGATGCTGCCAGGTTGCCGATGGACAGAACCAGACGAGGCAGTAATCGCTGCATCAAAGAGGCGGCGTAGGAGCGATTGCACTTGCGGCTGCGAGCGGGCAGATCGGCGTGCACGGCTGCCGCGGCGCACATCAGCGAAGTGATGTTGTCAGCTAGCACCTTGGAAGCGACATCGATGATCAGAGCCTGTTGGCTCAAGCCGGAGACGGCTTCGAGATGCAGCCGGTGCTTGAGGCGCTTGAAGGCTTCTTCGATACGCCAGCGTTGGTGGTAGAGATCGCCAAAGAGTGGCGCGGGGAAGCGGTCCGCCTCCAGATTGGTGGCCAGCACCCGGACCTGACCATTGGGCGCCGTCTGGCGCACCAGGCGCAGCAGCGGCGGGCCGCTCGGGCAGCCCCAGTCGCGCACCTCGTCTGCGCTCGGCGCGTTCACCGTAACGCGGCCCTCAGCGGCGCTCGATCGCATGAACTTGCGGGTCGCAGACCATCCGCTCTCGTTATCGCAACGCATGACGAAACGAATACCGCGCTCGTTGAGCAGGGCAACCAGCCAGGCGGCAGGGTAGCCGCGGTCGAGCACCAGCACGTCGTCGGGTCCGAGCAGGTCGAGTGACTCGACGAGCATGTTGCGCTCAGCCACCAAGGCGCTGTGCACGCTGGCGTGCAGGGTCAGCTCAACGCCCGGCAGAAAGAGGGCGAACAAGCGCTGATCGGACCCGGCCGCCGAGCGTTTGAGAAGGCAAGGCCGTACGGCTGGCATCAACACAGAGGCATCTGCCGCGACCACGCGCAGGCCGCACCAGCGGTCAATGAAACCAGCTTCATCGGCACGCTGAACCACCGTGTCGTTGAGCGAGACAAGTGCGGGCAGGTGCAGATGGTCTCGCGCCTTGGCAAAGGCGCGGTCAGACACCGTGCGCAGCAAAGCGTCGCTGCCGCTGACCGAGGCAAAGAAGGTGTCGAGCGTGACTTGCTGAGACTGATTGCGCATCGAGAGCAATACACCGATCAACGCAGGCAGCGGCAATTTTCGACTGCGCGTGAAGGCGCTCGGCGAATCCGGGTGTCGTGCGAGCTGTGCGAAATCAGACGACGCAATTCGTTCCGCAAGTTCGAGCGCCAGACGCTGTATGAATCCACAGTAATTGCTTTTCCATCACGCCTGCCTTGTCAAGAGAAATTATTAAGTAAATCAACAACTTACGTGTGATATTTTAGCCTCTCCACGCTAAGTTCGGTGGATTGGCGGACCACCTCGCATGAGCTGGCGGAACCCGAGGCAGACGTGGGTTTGCCACGTGGCAACTGAGAAGCTCCTGTCTTTTATCGCTTTGCTAATTTACCTGAAACACTTGGTGCCGTGACCTGTAATTGCTCTTTGCTCAAAGGCAGGCCGCGGCGCTTCTCGTGAGCCGACCGCCGAAGGACGGGCGGCACGTGCGACGCGATGACGGGCTTCCTCCGGCGGTGACGCGCCGGCAACCCTCCGAGACGCGACCGATGGCGGCGAACGACAGAGTCGAGTTGGCACGATGCAGCAACGCAGCTTGGAGCATTGGAAGACGTGACGCGGCATGCGCTGGACAAGTGTTTGCGGTGACTTGCCACAGCCGGTGAGCTGACCGCCGTAGGACGGGCAGCACGCGATGACCGTAGCGGGCGACTTCGGCGCTTTCGGTGATTTACCACAATGGGTTGCTCAAAGCCATTATGTATTTCTTATTCGCGAGCGGCCTAACGTTTTACTTGAGCGGCATTCTATAATTGGCCGCGCGAAACGTAAAATAAACCACCAGTGCAGCGCGGCCAATTATAGGATGTCCGCTCGAAGTGAGGGTTAGGCCGCGGACCGATGAGCGAGATTTTTCTGTGCCGGAGCTTTCGCAGGATGTATGGACACGACGCTGCTCAAAGGCACAGAAGTATTGCTCTTCAGCGGACCGCGCACGCCACCGTTGCTTTTTACAACCTCCCTGTCAACCAAGAGTCAACTGACTGACCTTGTCGGCGCCGCCTCGTTGGTGAGCTGACCGCCGAAGGACGGGCAGCCCGGGAAAACCGACTACGGATGGACCAGGTGAAGCTGCCCCGCTGCGAGTTCGCTGCGGATAAAAGTGGCGTACGGCGTGGTCGAGCTCGCGGTGAACCAGGCAAATGCTTGAGGAGCCACGGTAACCGTGATTTTGTGGAGCAACCCGACCGTTGCGTCTTGGCGCCGCCGACTGGTGAGCTGACCGCCGAAGGACGGACAGCCCTCAGCCAGCCTATGCGTGCTGTGAATTCGCAATAGTTTTGAGCGCACTTCGACCTCCAGCAAAGCCACGACGAATTGGTATTCGCGAGCGGCCTAACGTAATGTAGACGGCAGTCCAGGGCCGCCCAAGTGCTGCACATTGTGCCGAAACGCTAGCGTTTTGCCGCGTTAGGCAGCCAAAAAATGCGGATAGGACCGCCGTCGATGCGAAGCGAAAGCCGGCCGTTAGCTGCTCCGGGCGGCGCGCGGCCGTGTTGGCTGGCCGATGCGCTCTTGTGCTTCCGGAGCGCGATGTATTTGCTCTTGTGCGGCCTAACGTTTAGGTTGAGCGGCATTCTATAGTTGGCCGCGCGAAACGTAAAATATACCACCAGTGTAGCGCGGCCAACTATAGGATGTCCGCTCGAACCGTGGGTTAGGCGGCCGGTGGCAATTGCGCGATATTCGAATACATGAAGAAGTTACCGCTTTGGCCGCGAACCATTCGATAGCTCCGAAGCAAACCTTCCCGTACAAAACCGCAGCGTTCGAGCACTGCCATTGACGGTAGATTGGACTCCAGGACTGTAGCTTGAACTCGTACGAGCCGAATGTGTTGATGTGCCCAGGATACAAGGAGACGACAGACGTAGCTCCCTATACCTTTGTGCCAGACTGACGGCGAAAGGTCATACGCGATCTCCGCGGATCGGTTCTCTGCGGAGACCGTGTGAAAGCCGATTGTTCCTACGAGCTGCCCTGAATCTCGGAGTGCGATTGCAAGGCGCAGGCGTGACGTCTCGGTTATCGGTTCTTGGCCAAGGACGTAGGGCAACAGTTCCTCCGACGAACGTAAGTTCCAACTTGTATGCAGAACCACTTCGGGGATGCACAGGTACGCGTACCAAGCATCAACGTCTGAAACTTCGATAGGTCTCAACTCGACAAGGGGATGCGTAGACTCTGGTAATGCAACGTACTTCATATTTCGTTGTGCTCCCGTCGAGTGGCCGGAGGCACGATGTATTTTCGTCGCGAGCGGCCTAACGTTTAGGTTGAGCGGCTCGCTTCATTTGGCTGCGCCGGGCCCAGAATGAAATGAAGGCCCGGCGCAGCCAAATGGAGCGAGTCCGCTCGAACCGTGGGTTAGGCCGAGCGTTTCCAAATAGCACATTAAAGCGCGACGATCCGTTCGATGATTGCCAACTTATCTTCGGAGAGCCCTTGCAGTTCTGACATTTCTATTCTTCCCTCACGGACGAGCCGCCCGAACACTACACATAGTTGCGAATACCGAAAATCGTATTTCTCTTCGATTTCCTTTCTCGCCTTTCCAAGTTCTCTCTCCATATTCCAAAGATCGTCTGGCTCCGAGACCGCTTGCGCCATCAATTTGAATTGGTGGATGACTTCAGACAATTCCCTGTCGAGCGCCGACTCAAACACGCGCCGCGCTACTTTTTTCTCCCGATCAGACCATTTGTCCATACGGAATATTACAACTCGAGCTAGCGACTCAACACTGTTATTCGGACCACACTTCCAATCGACGACGCAGCTTTTCATCGTGCACTGTCTGCGTGGCGTTCGTGGGCGGCCTAACGTTTTACTTGAGCGGCATTCTATAATTGGCCGCGCGGAACGTAAAATAAAGCACCAGTGCAGCGCGGCCAATTATAGGATGTCCGCTCGAAGTGAGGGTTAGGCCGCGGACCGATGAGCGAGAGTTTTCTACGCCGAAGCCTTCACTGGATACATGGAGACGATGCTGCCAAAGCGCGCAAAGTATTGCTCTTCAACGGACCGCACATGCCACCTTCGCTGCTTTCCAGGCTCCTTTCCTGCCACGACTCAACTGACTGACCTTGCCGGCTCCGCCTCGTTGGTGAGCTGACCGCCGAAGGACGGGCGGCCCGGGAAAACCGACGACGGATGGACGCGGTGGACTTGCTCCGTTGCGAGTTCGCTGCGGATAAAAGTGGCGTGCGGCGTGGTCGAGTGTGCGGTGAACCAGGCAGATGCTTGAGGACCCGCGGTAACCGTGATGCCGCAGAGCAACCCGACTGTTGCGTCTTGGCGCCGCCGACTGGTGAGCTGACCGCCGAAGGGCGGACAGCCCTCAGCGAGCCGATGCGTACTGTGACTTCGCAATCGTTTTGAGCGCAACTTCGGCGTCGAGCAAAGCCGCAACGAATTGGTATTCGCGAGCGGCCTAACGTTTGAATTGAGCGGCGGCGAAGCCGTCCGCTCGAATGATGGGTTAGGCGGCGCGCTTCTCAAGTTGCAACAGCCGTCCCAGCTCTTGAACCTGCATCGTAGGAAATGGATGCGCGGACCATTTCTCGGTATATCCATCTTCACCGTGCATCGCCAAGACTTCCATCGCTGTTTTATGAACCGCGTCGGCGAACGTAAGTGGTAAGCATTTGGTGCCAAAGATGACATCGCCATCGCTGTCTGGCCTCTCTCCCCAAGTTTCGCTGAAATTCAGAATTTTTAGTTCTATCTCGTTTATTCGAAAGCTGCTCAACACCCAACGGTATTCACCTGGCTCTTCATCGAATCGGAACGTCACACGGCTAAATTCCGACAACACAGCAGTTGCCGAGAGTACCAAATGGCGCAATGCGTCGGAAAGGTATGAAGCGGTCACAATGCATGAGGCATTTTCGTCAGCGACCTCACATTGCGCCCAGCCTACACCGGTTACTCGAAAGTTGATGGTGAGTTTCATGAGAGGCCTAACGTTTGAATTGAGCGGCGGCGAAGCCGTCCGCTCGAATGATGGGTTAGGCTGGCGGCTTATCGTTTCCGAACTACGCTTGATGAGATGTACGTATTTGAGGATTACGATTAACCAGGGACCAAAAAGAAGCTCCAGCACCCCTTTGGCTCACTTTCGTAATTCCAGCTGTTGATAATGCCACTTTCGTTATTGATGAGATAATAGTAAATGCATCCTGGTGGCGCAATTCTAAAGATCAGCTTCGTTTGCTCAGCGCTGACTTCGCTGTTTACTAACTCTCCGCATTTTCGATAACGGTTCGAACTGACCTCAAAGTCGAAATTACATGCATTGGATATGGATAAACCAACCATCTTTTGTCGGTTGGCTTCAAAATCCGCTTTGCGATCGCGACTGGCTTCCTGTGCTGTGGCAACGCTTGGCGCGAGAAATAACGCACAGCCCGGCAAAGCAATTACCACCAGAAGAAGAGCGAACCAGCGACAAATCATAAAACGTTCACCATAAACATCGAAGCCTAACGTTTTACTTGAGCGGCATTCTATAATTGGCCGCGCGAAACGTAAAATAAACCACCAGTGTAGCGCGGCCAATTATAGGATGTCCGCTCGAAGTGAGGGTTAGGCCGCGGACCGATGAGCGAGATTTCTCTGCGCCGAAGCCTTTGCAGGGTGCATGGAGACGACCTTTCTCGACACTCAACGTATTGCTCTTCAACAGACCAAACCTGCCACCTTCGCGGCTTTCCAGCTTCCTTGCTCGCCAAGACTCAACTGACTGACCTTGCCGGCTTCGCCTCGGTGGTGAGCTGACCGCCGAAGGACGGGCAGCCCGGGAAAGCCAACGACGGATGGCCGCGGTAGACCCGCTCCGTTGTGATTTCGCTGCGGATAAAAGTGGCGTGCGGCGTGGTCGAGCGCGCGGTGAACCAGGCAGATGCTTGAGGACCCGCGGTAACCGTGATCCTGTCGAGCAACCCGACTGTTGCATCTTGGCGCCGCCGACTGGTGAGCTGACCGCCGAAGGACGGACAGCCCTCAACCAGCCTGTGCGTACTGTGACTTCGCAATCGTTTCGAGCGCAACTCCGGCCTTCAGAAAAGCCACGACGAATTGGTATTCGCGAGCGGCCTAACGTTTAGGTTGAGCGGCTCGCTTCATTTGGCTGCGCCGGGCCCAGAATGAAATGAAGGCCCGGTGCAGCCAAATGGAGCGAGTCCGCTCGAACCGTGGGTTAGGCCTTGAACTCATTAAAGAACGCGTGCTCGACTTCATAAGTTGTGACCGCTTTAAGCCCCAGTTCCAGCTGTTCAAGCATGTCGATTAGCTTTTCGCCATCGATTAGCTCTATGGGCGGCGCGCCATCTCGAGTTGCCTCTCTCTTGGCCTCCTGTGTGAATGTGCCGGTCGTGATGATAATTCCCTTATCAGCGCGACCGGACATCGCACCTCTGAAGTCAAGAACTTGCGACGGAACGACTGACTTAGAGTAACGCTTACATTGAAATAAAACCTTGAACGATACCAGCGGATTAATCTGAAGTATTCCGAATCCGTCGATGCCTCCATCACCGCTTTGGCCCGTGACTACAACCTGCGTGAAGCCCGACTCCCGTAGCAGCCTTTGGGCGAGGCGTTCAAAGCCTGCGGGAGGAAGCAAAAGCATTGTGGACAAAGCCTCCTCACGGTAATCTTTGGAGATTGAGCCCGTACCTTCCGCAACTTGCTCGGCGATCGGTTCCGACTTTTCTTTCGCCTTCTTCTGTTCCTGAAATATTTTTACCCATTTCAGAAATGTCTCCCGTGACTGCTCTTGATTTAAAACACTCTTAAATCCTTTTTCGGTCAGGCTCCACACACCATGTTTAGACGAGTCGATTAGACCTTCACGGACGAGGTAAAAGCGCGCCCAAGCTACCTGATTGCGAAACCTCGAACCTCCAGACGGTAGCGTCTCGTTAAGAACATCATCTGGGACATTTAGGTCACTCGCAACGCGATCCACGGCCTCTTCTGCCTTAGCCGATCCCCCGAGGCCTCTAAGTGCGTCAAGTAAAGGACCAAAGTATTTGACGAATTGCGCCCCTTCGTCTTTCTTCTCTTTGACAGCCACAGGAGGTTCCTTAAAGGCCTAACGTTTAGGTTGAGCGGCTCGCTTCATTTGGCTGCGCTGGGCCCAGAATGAAATGAGGGCCCGGCGCAGCCAAATGGAGCGAGTCCGCTCGAACCGTGGGTTAGGCGTCAACGCGGATTTCATTCGCAGGAACGGCTACGACGCGTGGGCCGAAACTGGTGATGTTAGTTAGCGTCTCGTTGTGGTGAGCTGATATCTGCGCCGCTGACAGCGTGCAATTGTCTATAGTGGAATGGCCGTCTTCGACCAAGACGACAGGGTAACCTAGAGCCAAAGCTCGACGAGTCGTGGTATCGACACAAAACTCACTTTGCATGCCGCAGATAATTAGGCTCTTCACTCCACGCTCTTGCAGGATCGTATGCAGTTCGGTTTCATGAAATGAGTCGGTTGCTTTTTTCCGAACATAGATATCGTTTGGAAATACTTCTAGTCCTTGCGCCAACTCCCAGCTCTCGGTTCCAAAATCCAGCGCCCCGCCGCAAGATTCGTGCTGAATAACTATCACTGGAACCCCGAAGTCCCGTGCCTTACGCGAGACGATGTTTATGCGCGCGATGACCCGCTCCGCTTCAAAAGCCTTGAATTTTCCCGAACAAAGCGCTTGTTGGACGTCGATGATGAGAAGTGCTGAGTTCATGGATTTTGAGGCCTAACGTCTAGGTTGAGCGGCTCGCTCTATTTGGCTGCGCCGGGCCCAGAATGAAATGAAGGCCCGGCGCAGCCAAATGGAGCGAGTCCGCTCGAACCGTGGGTTAGGCCGCACCGCTACATGGCTGCAGCGATGGCGGCTATTGCCGTTGCTGAGGGCACGAGCAGGGCTTGACCAAGTACGGTTCCGGCCAAACGACTGCCAACGAGCCAAACGATCGCTTTGCGAAATGTTGCCTCCGACGTCTCACCCTCAATCACATCGTCCGTCATGACTGACAGATGAGGATCGATGAAGGCGAACATCAGGATTGTGGCCACACCGTTTATAACGGATGAAAGAGTGCTTGCAGTAACTCGAAGGGCAGGATTGAGTGCACCTGCGTACAAGGCGGCAAAAACGCCAATTGTCCATAGTGCAACGGCCAGAGTATTGAAGACCAAAACCCAAGGCGAGATTACCTTCTCGGTCTTCAACGACCTTACGTTTTCGCTAGATGGAACACTCACAGCTTGCTTCACGTAGCCGAGGCCACCTTTGAAGAATCCGTGCATCAGCAGGCGAGGAAGTGAGCGATGCAATTGAAAGTGCTTTACTGCCAACGAGAATACGCGTTGAAAAGTGGGGATTAGGAAAGCGCCGATGAGCGTAGCAAGCGTGGCTGAGACCAGAAGCCAACGAAAGTCAGTGAGTAGACTGTTGGAGACTCCAAGGGCAATGTTTCTCTCGATTCGTTTCGCGAGAAATGGCCCTTGAAATGAGTTGGATGTTCGCGAGACAAGTACGAGAATGTTGAAGAGTGCAAAGCAGACGGCGATTCGGCGCGTTCGTACGCCAGCGATCCGGACAGCGTAGGCAAGCGTACCAATCAAATGAATCACGAAGGTAAGCGCGCAGAGGATGATGAGTTGAATGTCCACGGAAGTTGATTGTGCGGCCTAACGTTTAGGTTGAGCGGCATTCTATAGTTGGCCGCGCGGAACGTAAAATTTGGCTCCAGTGTAGCGCGGCCAACTATAGGATGTCCGCTCGAACCGTGGGTTAGGCGGCTGAGAGCACCGCACATTTCTTGGCTTCTTGCCTTTTTTTATTTGCCATAATCTTCTGATTTTACGACTTCGCAAAGAGCTTACGAACACAGCTTTATATCTCGGTTTTTGTTATTTTCTTTGCTATTTCTATTGTTCGATCTGTGGCGGACCCCCGAGCAACAGAACGAACTTCGCAAGTAGCCGGTAGGCCATGCTAACGAACGCCAAAGATGATTACAGCAAAGCCATGATATACAAGCTGCTTATTGCTTTTTTATAGCTTTCACCAATCCACCTCTCATAAGCTGACCGCCGAAGGGACCCGCGTGCTCAAACATGCGAGCCCGAATGACCCATGCGTTCGAGCAAAAAGATTTCAGCCTACCGATGTACGGCATTCCCTGATGTACTGCATTCACTTTGTTTGCGAGCCGCCTAACGTTCAGGTTGAGCGGCATTCTATAGTTGGCCGCGCGAAACGTAAAATTTGCTCCCAGTGTAGCGCGGCCAACTATAGGATGTCCGCTCGAACCGTGGGTTAGGCTGCTGAGTGCACAACGAATTTCTTAGCTCTTGGCTTTTCGTAATTTGCTTTGCTCTTGTGCTCTGGGACTCCGCGACGACCGTACGAGAACCGCCTTAGCTCTTAATTCTTGCTTTTGCATTGCTCGCTGGACTTACGAGCTGAAATGGAAATTTGAGCTACGGAACAAACTTGACAAGCCCAAGTTGCAACCATGATAACGCGGCACCACGATGATTACAGTAAAGCCAAGACGCACAACCAATTTCTTAGCTCTTGGCTTTTCGTAATTTGCTTTGCTCTTGTGCTCTCGGACTCCGCGACAACCGTACGAGAACCGCCTTAGCTCTTCGTTGTTGCTCTCTCAACTTACGAGCTGGGACAGCCCCTCCGAGTAACGGAAAAACTTGGCAAGCCTCAATAGCGACCATGATAATGAGGCACCACGATTATTACATTATAGAAAAATGTCTACGAGCAGCTTCTTACGTTCCTCCACTTTCCTAAGGTGACCGCCGAAGAACGGGCGGCGCTAGGACATGGGCGCAAAGATAATAATGCGTTCAAGCACAAAGATTCGTTCCTGCTAATGTATTTGTTTTCACATGTCTTTGCGAGCAGCCTAACGTTTAGGTTGAGCGGCATTCTATAGTTGGCCGCACGAAACGTAAAATAGAGCCTCAGAGAAGTGCGGCCAACTATAGGATGTCCGCTCGAACCGTGGGTTAGGCTGCTGAGTGCACAGCGAATTTCTTAGTCTTGGCTTTTCGTAATTTGCTGTGCTCTTGCACTCTGGGACTCCGCGACGACCGTACGAAAACCGCCTTAGCTCCTCGTTTTTGCTCTTGCATGCTCGCTGAACTTACGATCTGCAATGGAAACTCCGAGCCACGGAACAAACTTGCCGAGCCCAAGTAGCAACCATGAAAAAAGCGGCGCCACGATGACTACTGTTCGGCCACGATTCGTACGAGCTGCCCACTATTTTTAATCTCCACTTTGAACGCTCAGCGCCGATGGACGGCGGCACGAAACACAGTTGCACCGCTGATCATGCTTTCACACACACAATCAAGCTACCCAGGTTTTG
>CAMQQG010000009.1:0-19060 GCA_947034895.1 Rhytidiadelphus loreus
ATTATTCCTATAGGTATAGTAACTAGCATTGAATTTTTATCTGAAATAGCACGCACCACACTAGGAAATAAAAATACCAATAACTGCAAAATCACCTTATTCTGAGTTTTTAAATGCTTTAAAAGTGTTCTAAATTGCTCCAAGGAACCTATTAGCTCGTTTTTATCAGAAAAATTTAAATCAACCTCATCTAATAAAACTCTTTCATGCGCATTAATCGAACTTGCTAACAAATGATTAGCATCAATTTCCTCTACCTTCATTTCACGTATTAGGCGTATAACATTCATACCGTAGGTTTCTAAATAAAGCTTTTCTAGTTTATGCAATCCTGGATAATTACTCTGTATAGATATTGAATAATTTATGAAGATTTGTTTTAAAGCACGTTGTTCAACTGAAGTTAAATCAAAAAAAACTTTATGAAACTGTTCTACACGAAAGCTAAGTTTATCAATATTAATTTTAAAGAAATCATTTTCGTTCATGTCATTACTTAGAATTATTTTTCCATCCAATAAAAATAATTCTTGTATTAATTTTCTAGTTATCCCTTCTATAGGTAATTCAAGGAATCTACTGTCTGACAAAATTGGGTAGTTTAAAAGTTCGTTTATAACTAATGGCGATATATCCGCTTGATTAAAAGGGTGAATTGTATAAAATTTATTAAAATAAATAAAATATAAATTTAACCATTGCTGAATCAATGGTATATTTTTTATTATCGATTCAGGCAACGCTAGCGCTTGTGAAGGATTTAATAAAGGAGAATACATCCCACTTTTACTAAGTATCAACAAATCAGATTTGCTATCAATCAAGATGTAATCAGTATTAGCTTCAAAAGCTTGTTCTAAATTTGAAGCGGTATTTATTTTAAGTTCATTTAAAATTTCATTACCATAATTAATATAATAATTATTCACTAAATCTTCAAAATGAGCTAATTCTTTTATTTCACGATCACTGTTAAAAGCTTGATTTCTAATAATAGCCACTTGTTTTAAAGAATCCAAATACGAATTTTTTACGAATGCATGTACGCTTATTAACCCCTCTTTGTAGATTTGTTCCGGTTTATCTAAGGGTGATGAAGGAAGATAATCCTCATAATTAAATCTACAAAATGAAGATTTTAATTGGCGTTTTACACGCATCGACCAACTGCAGAACAATTCAAAAAAACCAATTAGACGCGGTGATGAAGCTAATTTTTTATCGTGCAAAAAATACCAATCATTAGGCGCATTTAATCGAGCATTAGTAGGATCAGCATCATAGCTAATTAATAATCTCGCTATTGCCTTTCTTAGTTCACTTTTATATATTTCATCATGTGTGTAAATACTCCTTTCTTCTTGCAGAATGGATGCACGTAATTTCTGTTCGTCTATAACAATTTTATCTAAGATTGATAATTCTTTATCGTCAGCATGATTTATAAATTTTTGATATTCTGGACTCGATGCTTCTAACATATCCATAGCAAACATCAACAATGCTACCGTTTTTACATTAAGTGATTCGCTAGCGACTTGTAATGCAGAAAGTCTTTTAGAATTTACATATCCTAAAATCCTTGAGTAAGTCTCGACTGGAATCCTAATTGCACTGGTTTGTTCGCATAATACGATAAACTCTTTAATAATTTCCTCATGATCCGAAGCACATGCCCACATAAACGCTGTATAACCAGCTTCATCTTCATAATTAATAAACTTAAACATAGATTCGAAATCATTAGCGCTGTAAATATTTTTTCGTATAGAATTTAATAATGCAGCTACTATAGAGGGATATTGCAATTTACTAGCATAAATTAACGGTGAGATTTTTTCATTATTAGGCAAACTTAAAAATAGCCAAAAATTATCATCTACTTTATTATTTTCACTTTTAAAGGTGATTGTCGCTGCTTTCAATAGCGTTTTAACAATCTCTAAATCTCCACGCTCGCACGCTATATTTAAGGCTGTAAATCCATCATTATTTCTCTCATTCAAAAAATAATCACATCCAGGTCGCAATCTTCCCCGATAGACTTTATTTATCATTTTTATAAAATATCTTATCAACGTTAAATCTTGACTTTTAACTGCTCTTATTAAAATAGAATCACCTTGTGAATTTTTTTGTAATAAATAATCATTAAAAGCAATTGGATTTGATATTATTTTTTTTCCAAATTCTAAAAAAATATCATGTATTTTAAATTTCTCCTCTAACCATGCTACATTCCATGCTGAAAGATAATTTTTATTTTCATGCATCAGATAGCTTTGCAATCCAGGCACAAGTTGATACAAACCAGACTCTTTTTGTTTATATGCTTTTTCTAATAAATCAAGCATTTTAGGAACCACACAAAGTGATTTCTGTTTAATATTTGTATATTTACATGCCGTAATAAGTGCAGTATCCCCTGTAGAATTGTCTACCCAGGTTATTACAGAAACTGTGTTTTCAATTGTTGTTGAATAAAAAAAATATTCTTCATATTTATTTAATACGCCCAAAAAAATACTATTAATGTAATTTTCTTGCTCGATTAATGATATTTTATTTTGATCACTAGGATCATTTGCTATATAAAAAAATAAATGTTGTAAAAATTGGCTAAAAAAACGATTTGCGACGTGTTCACGATTTAAATAATCTTTGGCTGAATAGATAAGCAGATCATGTAATTTATCAAGTTCCAGCATAACATCCCTATTAGCTTTACTATGAATCAATTCATATATTTTATCTATTTTTTCATTAATACTTACATCAAAAATTATTTTTCGATTTGCAAAATCCATATTTAATTTCCAAATTACTGGATAATTTAAGGCTAAATAATTATAGCGTGTTAAAAATTTTTAATAAATAAAAATTAATGAAATATTAGATAGTATATTAAAATACTTATTAAAAATATAAAAAATATTTTTAAACAAAATTTCATTTAATATACAGAGTATCTTGCCGAAATCTTTTTATGTGTAATTTTTTAATAAAAATAAATTTATAAATATAATTTTATAGTTTATTTTTTAATTAAAAAACGCTTTGTTTTTACCCCCTTTAAAACCTGGCTTTTAAGAATAAATTATAAAAATTAAATTAAAATATATTTATTTTAAAAAATATTGCTTATTGGGTTGTAAAGTATGGCCATCATTCGCTTGATTATTTTTTTTCAAAAAATCTGAGCCCTTATCCTTGAAAATAGCTTTATTATATGCATTTTTACGAGGCTTAAATGAATTAAAAAATCTTTTAAAGCTTTGTGCTAGATAATAAACAAAAATAGCTTGTTCATTTACGTTCGTTGCCTTTAAGCTATTGTCAAAATCAAACTGATCTGGAATTTTTCCTGTTTGATTTTTATCGGCTAACGATTCAGATTTAAATGCAAACATTTGCTCCGATAAGTATGTGCCTTGATTCCAAAAGTCTGTCAGTCCTTTGTTAGACGTAATTTGATCTTTAAATTGTTCAAAATCTTCAAACATCATCGGTGAATAGGATTTTTTTAAAAATCCGTTATCTTCAATTTGACTTTCATTATTGTTAGCAGCGATTTTATTATTCGTATTAATCACAGTTTCAAGCGATAGCGCTTGCGCCTTTGGCGTATTTAGCAAAGGCGCTATTAACGTTCCGCTAACTGCTAAAGCGGCAGGTTTAGTATTTGAAAAATGTCTAATGATTAAAAATCCACTTGCGGCTGCTAGTGCCGCACCCATTGCTACTGTTAAAAATCCCCAAGGATTCAAGCTATTTTGCTGGTGTTTATCAATTATGAGTGAATCAGATCTAGGATTTTCCTGTATTTCTTTTGTTGCCTGTGAATAGGTAATAAATGAAATAGGTACTCTTTTATCTTTAAACTGGAGCTCAAGTTTTGGTTGTATATTTTTAAGCATTACATGATCCAATTTAAAACTTGAGTTTTGGAAATCAATATTAGCTTCATTAAGGTTAGTATTTATTTCTAGGGATGCTAACAACGCACGAGCATCAATTAAATTGTCATTACTTGCGTTAGGGACTTGTGCCAATACAGAATAATTAATCCAATCTAATTTATAGGGTATTTTATTGATAATAATTCTTTTTTGATTCCGATTTAACACTACAAAGGTTTGTGTCTGTCCATCCGGGCTTAAAAGAGATAGAAGTGGGCGCTCATCACGCTCAATGAATTTCAAATTGATAAATTCACCATTAATTTTAGGTACAATTTCTTTTTGTAAGAATAAATAATGGGTAGTTATCGGTTTTAAATTATCATTTGAAACAAGTGATAATTGATTATAGTTCCTTTCTATTATTCCGAATAAATCAAAGTGGTTATGTAAATTTTCTTCTATGTCAATTTTTAACAACGAATGCCAATGCATAGACTTAGCTGTCGTTCTAGTCAACATAATCTGCGAAGCATAATATTTTTCGTTAAAGAAATATTGTCCTAAAAAAGATATATCAAAAGGAGCGGTTAAATTAAGCATTTGCAAATGAATTGTTCCTCTCTGCACTGCAAGATTAGCATTGAACAAATTCAACTGTATCGCATCGCCGAGTACTTTAATAATAAATTCATTGGTAACGGGTATGAGTTCATACACGTGTTTTGAACCCACGGTACCATGACATGCTACTATTATCTCATCTGTATCAGTGTGTACATCTAATTGTAATGTATTTGTAACCAGTCGACTATATGGCCCCAAACCTACCACAAATTTATTATTAGCTTTAAAGATAGCTATTTGTCTTTCATCTATTCCTTGTAGACGATTTATACTGATCTCCTGATTTTCTTCCGCATTAAATAGCCCCATCACTCTAGAATTATTATTAAACTCTAAATGCAAATTGCTAATTTTAGCTAAATTGACTTCAAACCCTTCATATGTTTTAAGCTTATTATTCTCAAGTTCGAACAACAAAGGCTCAAAAAAAACAAAGCTTTGTTTTTTAATACCTGAAGCCTCTAATAGAAGATTTTTACTCGCTCGAATAAGATAAATTAACTCTTTTTCATGACTATTTTTTTCATCCTGTAATTCACTGTTAATAGAAATTTTAGTTTTTTCATTATTTTTACTAGATTCAATTGAATAAAATTGTGTAATTAACACTATTATTTTTTCAATACAATAAGATAAAGGGTAGGGACAAGGTAAAAGGTTATCAACATCAGCTTTTATATCACTTTTATCGATAGCATTTTCTAATTGCAGCGTTAAATCACCGGTGTATGAAGGGTCAATGGGTAATAACAGTCCATATTGGCCGACTGCTTGTGTATGTTTCGTAGCTAAAAACGCTGCAACAGCATCACCTTGTGCAACAGCTAAACCCTTACTCACTTTTTTCTGGCCAAGAGTACAATCTTGCAAAAAATCAAATTGGCTATTTTCTGCATAGGTACCAGTTAATAAAGTAAAGTTTTTTTCAGCAAACTTTAAAGCGTCAGACTTTTGACAACTATTTCTAGTTTTACCTAAATAAAATTGATAGTTATATCTTGATTTAGCATCTAAAGTTTTATCTTTACAATTGGATGGAAGCGGTAGCTCGGTGGAACCTAATAATGAAGCATCGCCGTGAATTGATTGGGGTGGACAAATCAAACTATCTTTTACTATTTCAACTTCTGGTAACGTAACACCCAGAATTGCGTAAGGCATTATGTCGGTCTGAAATTTTAAAAAATAACTCAACATTACATTAAGCATTTCTCTTTGTTCTAATATTTCTTGGATGTGTTTATCTACAATCCCAAACCCTAATTCCATTTGTCTGTAAAAGCTTATTAAAGGATGACCATCCTCATCGTGCAGATTTAATTCATTCTCTTTAATAATACCCTCGACTTGTACTTGGCGAGCGGTTAATGCGGCAAATACACCTAAAACAGGCCAAAAAGGTAAACTAATAGCTAAATCTGCACCCATGGTACTGATAGTTGCTATATTATTTAATAAAAGCTCTACATAGTAACGACGTTTAGGATCATTTTTCGATGAATGCGCTACCTTCTTAGCAGATTCAACTAATCCATACATTGCTAAAGCACTGCCTAGCACGGGAACCCTTGCGCCTATCTTTCCACTAATCGTTAAAAGCTTAGTGCTTAACTCACCAGAAAATAGTTCAAGCATTTTAGGATGCTTGGTTAAATGCACTAAGAGTATATTCAACGCGGTATCGCTTGCCATTAATGCTAAAGGGAATGCAAGTTCTAAGGGGTCGTGCTCTATCATCGCGCGAATAGCGCTAGGAAACATAAATACCAACAATTGTAAAGTTGCTTTATGATGCGCTTTACCCGTTTTTTGTAAATTTTTTTTAAAATCCTCTAATGATTTAATAAGATTTTTTTTATCGTCAGACTTGAAATGATTGTCATCTGACAAAATCCGCTCATATCCTTTAATTGATATTCCCAGTAAGTGGTTCGCATCAATATTAATCACGTCCGTATTGCGGATTAAATCCATTAATCGATCACCATAAACTTCAAGAAATTTATTTTCCTCACTAGTTAATTCATTATATTTTGAGTGCGGAAGAATCGAAAAATATAATAATAAATTTTTTAAAGCTATCTTTGAATTTGCTTCTAAATTAAAAAAAACCTCATGAAAAAACTGCGCTTGAAAAGATAATTGAGAACCTTTATCTTCGAAAAAAGTATCTGCCACCATATCACTGGTTTGTATAGATTTTCCATCTAATAAAAATAACTTTTTTATACTTTTTCTATCTAAATCTTTAATTGAAGTCTTTAAAAATAACCTATCACAAAGAATAGATTGCTTTAGATATTTGTTTACCGATAACGCTATATCATCCGAATTAAAAGGATGGATGGTATATTCTTTACTAAAATAGGATCTTAACCATATCTCAATTAAACGACTATTTTGAGCCTGCTTTGAAAGCTCCAATGGTTGAGCTGGATTCAATAAATTTGAAAATATTTCATTTTTATTAAGTATTAATAAATCATTTTTATTAGCTATCAGAATATATTTTTTATTAATCTCAAAGGCTTCATCTAAAGTAGAGGCCGTATTTTTTTTCAATTGATTTAAAAGTTCGCTGCCATGGTCTAAATAATGGAGATTTACTGCCTCAATATAACGCGCTAATTCTTGCTCTTCTCTTTCACTGGCTTTCAGATTCCTAATAACGCCCACTTGTTTTAAAGAGTCAAAATGCAAATGGTGTACAAAAGCATTTATATTAAATAATGTTTCTGGCAGAATTTCTGAAGGGTCTGCGGGTAAAGAAGGTAAAAAATCATCGTCATTTAGGTTACATAAATTATTAAGATCACGCTTCATGCGACGGGGAGTAAAACAAAATATTCCTAAAAGGCGTGCCATAAAAGAGGGTAAAACGGATGCTGGGTTTTGTAAAACTTTTGATTTTTCTTTTTCAGAAGTTTGAATACTGTTAATACCTATAATATTTACCGAGTTTTCAGCTTCAGCAAGTTCCTCAAAATTCATCAAAACAGATGGCGGTCTGTTTTGCATAAAAAACCATTCTGGGGACGCAGAATCTCTCACTGATTCGATATCTGCATGATAATCCACAAGTAGATGGGCGATGTCTTTTCTTTCTATACTCTGATTTATTTCCTGATCCGTGTGGACAGCTTCATTCCGGAATTCTTGTTCTTTTAATATTAAATCATCTAACGGGGTTCGATTATGAATATTCTTAGGATTAATGAAATATTGATAATCCGCTGAATAGGGATTAGGTACGTCCATACTTTCAAGTAGAAACTTTAGTAATTCAATATTATGCGTTTTAACAGCTATTTCTAATGCCGTATTTTTTTTGGTACTTTTATAAGCTAATATGTGCATGCGGGCATATTCAGGCACGTTATATAGGGTATTGTCACATGTCCTAATAAAATATTTAACGATTGCTTTATGATCTCCTTCAATTGCATACATTAATGCTGTATAACCTTTAGCATCTTCGTGATTAATAAAATTATAGAAAATTTTCTCCGAATTTGGATCTTCGTTATCATATAGATGATTACGAGCGAACTTTATTAATAAATACGCTATCTCATAAAGTCCTGCTTTGCTGGCAGCAATTAATGGTGAAATATCCTTATTCTCAGTTGAAATAGAATTTAAAAAAAACGCAAGATTAGTTTTTGCCATCAAATCTTCTTTTCCAAATGTTTTCATTCCCGCTTGTAATAGTCGATGCAGCATATCATCTTCGTTTAATTCACAGACTATGTTCAAGGCGCTATTGCCATTAGCATCTTTATCATTTAGAAAAAATGGTAATTCATTAATTACTCTTCCCCTAAAATAATTGTTTATTTTATCTAAAAAAGCATATAAAACTGCTTTATTTTTATTTTTTGCCGCTTTCACCAAAACAGAATCTTCTTTTCCTTTTTTTTGCAACAAAAATTTATTCAACTCTGCCGGTGCTAATTCTAAGTGAAAACCAAAATTTATAAATGCGTCATGTAACAACTGATTATCAATTAACCAAACTATATTCCATGCTGTCAGATGCTGATTATTCTCATGAAAAAGATAACGCTGAAGTTCGGGTTTTAATTCGTTAGTTAAATCTTCATTTGACGAATCAGAATATGAATCTGAGTAGGAAGAAATGCTTACTCTAGCCGCTGGTTTAAATTTTTTAAGCAAGATATCAAATATTTTACGAACTACCCTATAATTTCCCTGTTTACAAGCTAATATTAAAGATGTATCGCCTTTATCCGGATCAAACCAATTAGTCATTTGGCCTTCGGCATTTGTATATAAAAAATATTCTTCTTGCTGTTCGATCAGGTGCGAAAAAAAAACATCGATGTAGATATTTCTTTGAGCTGCAGTTTGAATTCTAGGGTTGCGAATGTAATTTGAAGTGTAAAAATATAAATGTTGTAAAAATTGGCTAAATATTACATTTCCAGCTTCTAATCCTTTTGAGCGATTAAGAGAATCTCTTAGTTCATTGAATAGTAAGTCATATCCAAAAGCTTTTCTTTGACCTATTAGACTATGTATTTCATTAATTTTTTTACTAATCTCTGAATTAAATTCTTTTTTAAGGCCTATAAATTTGTTAGGCATACTAACTTCCAAATTGTTGTATGTAGAATTAATAATTATAGCGTGCTAAAAAATTTTTATATATATTTTTAAATTATTTAATAATTAAATTATTGTAAATTTATATTTTTACCCTGATTTAGTATTTTTTTATAAATTATTTTAGATGTAACGACTGATGAAATGCATAAGCTTCTTTAACATTAAGGTTTTCAATAAAAAATGCTTTTTTATTGTTTAAATTTTTTGATCTTAATTTTCTTTCTTCAGCATCAGCAAATAATTTATTATAGTCTTTCGTGACTAGATTTTTATTTTTAATTTTTTTTGTTTTTTTGAATAATTTTTTTATATTTTCTATTACATAATAGGCGGTAATAATTTGGCTATTAAATTGATCAAAATTATTTTTCAGCGGGAATATATTGTCATGAGAGGTATCTTTAGCTTGATTAACGTTTTCTTGTGTTAAATGTGGCACAATAATCATTGTTTGACGTATACCCTGTTTAAAGAATATATCATCTTGTAAAAAAGTTAATGGATCTTCTTTTATCACAGCAGGATCTTTAATATATTTATTTTTAACTCTATCTTTTGAGGCTGTAACTTTTGGGCTCTCGAGCAAGGGTTCTACGGCTGCTAGCGCCACACCTTTTGTAACTATAGATGCAGGCCTAGGGCTTAAAAAACGTTTAATGTATAAGAACCCTAAACTTGTAAATACCGTTGCTGCAACACTAGAGAGAAAAATTGACCAGCTTTTCCCTAGTCTAGTAGATTCATGTATTTGGATAAATGGCTCATTGATAGGCTGTTCCTCAAGATTTTTTATCGCGGCTAAATACGCTTCAGCTGAAATGGGTACTGTTACATCTTCAAACTTAAGTTGAAGCTTTAGCGGCACTTCTCGAAAAGAAAGATTTCCCAAGATATAGATTTTACCCTGTCGTAAAATAGGCACTTCCTTAAATTTAGCATCAATTTTTAAAGGTGCTAATAACTGACGCGCATCGATCATTTCGCCCTCCTTTGCAGGGATTACGAATAAAGAATATAAAAACCAATTAATTTCATACATTATTTTATTTATAATTACTTTAGTCTGTGACCTATCCATCAATAAGATAGTTTGTGCTTCCTCATCTTTATGCCTTAATGCTATAACCAAACCTTCGTCATGATCAGCAAATCTAAAACTTGCAAAATTACCTGTAACTTTGGGATTTGGAGCTTTTTGCAAAAAAATATAATGTGTACTTTTTATTTCATCATTATCAGTAGAAATAAGGCTTAATTGATTAAAATGTTGTTCTTGTACTGTGGCTATATCGATATATTTAATAAAATCATGACTTATATTAATTTCTAAAATGCAGTAAGCATTATCAAAATAACTTACGAATTTATTAAGGATAATACGGCTAGCGTAAGATACTCCATTTACAACATAACAACCTGAAAAATCTATATCAATTGGCGCAAGCTGATTGATTGCATGAAAACGAATCTCTGCTATTTCCTTAATCCTATTATCGTTGAATATGTTAAAGATTAATTGTTCTTTAGCTTTATAAATAAAAAAATTATTAAAAGGATTTATAAGTTGGTATAAAAATTTAGAATTAATAGCGCCAGAGCTAGACAAAACAACTTCGTTAGTAACAGACTCAATATCAATTTGTACAAATTTATCAATAAAACGGCTATTTGCACACAAACCTAGATTGTAGCCTTTAGCTACTGTCGCATTTAAAACAACTAATTTTTCCACATCAACACCCTGTAAACGATTAATAATAAAATTTTGATTTTTTAATATTTCCAAATAGCCGGTAGATAATGAACTATTAGTAAATTCTAATCTAATGTTTTCAATTTCAACTAAATTTGATTCAAAACCTTGTGTTGTTTTCAGCTTCCCTTCCATAAAATGAAATTTAAGGGTCTCATTTAAAAAAATAAAAGCTATTTTGGGGATATTTAATGCTTTTAAAATCAAATTATTGCTAACGCTTATAAGATAAACTAATTCCTTATTGACGCTATTATTTTCTTGTGAAAGCTCATTATTATCCACCAAAATTTCTGCTTTAGCGAAACCATCATTTGTCTGAATTGAATAAACTGGTGTAATGGCCACTACGACTTTATTGATACAATGCGAAAGCGAATAATTGCATGGTAATAAACGATCAACATCGACATTGCCTTGCTGAGGGTTACTCCCCGTGCCAATTTTAAACTTAATGACATATTTCATTATTTGAGAAGGATCAACTAGAAAAAATACACTGTATTTTTGTTCAGATAATTGCTCAGATATACCATTATCAATCATTAGTGCCGCAGCAGCTTCACTTGTAGCACTCGCGAATGCATAACTTAGTTTGCGCGAGCCTATGACACAATCTACTCCAGGAATTATACTATCTTCTGCAAAACTCCCTGCGAGTAAGGTATAATTCTTATTTGTAGCGAAAGCATCAACTTCTTGACAAAATGTTTTAGTTTGACCGAACTCAAAGTTGTAATTTTTTTTACTATTAGCAAAATAAGTTTCTTTTTTACAATTCGGTATGTTAGGCACATTTGGATAAACAGATAATGGATTTGGCCAGCGTGTTGGTGGAGGTCGTGAACATATTGTAAGATTCTTAACCTTTTCAAGCTCCGGCAACATAATGCCCATGATTGCATAAGTAGAACCACTGGATTGCATTTTTGCAAAATAATCTAAATTAGCTGCGAATAATCCTCTTTGTTCAAGCGTGCTTACAATCTTTTCATCTATTATCCCAAGACCTAAACTCATTCGTCTATAAAATTTTAATAAAGGATTGGCTTGATCATCCTGTAAATTAAGTTGCTTTTCTTTGATCGCACCTTCAACTTCAAATTGATGAAATGTTAATGCAGTAAATACACCCAATACTGGCCAAAAAGGCATTGTAAAACTAGCCTCTAAACTCATCAATGCAATTGTAGCCAAGTTATTTAGTAAAAGCTCTGCGTAATAAGGGCGATTAGGATCAGCAATAGATGATTGAGCTAATTCCTTACCTGATTCGATTAATCCATATACAGCTAACGCACTGCCCAAAACAGGAACTCTTTCACTCAAGCTAGCAAATGTTTTTATCAGTTGCGCGCTTAATTCACCAGAAAAAAATTGTAACATTTTGGGATGATGGATTAATTTTATTAAAAGCTTTGTTAAAACCACATCACTCATTATTACACCTACCGGAATAGCAAGTATTAATGGATCGCGCTCAGAAATGGAACGTATTACACTTGGAAACAAAAAAGTCAGCAATTGCAAAGCTGCTTTATAATAAATTTTACCTGTTTTTTTTAAATCTTCATTAAATTTTTCTAATGAATTAATTAATGTCAGTTTGTCTACGTCGTTTAAACTAGGCTCTAACACTAATGTGTTTTGATGCGCTTTAATCGAACTTGCTAATAAATCAGTGGGATTAATATTCTCTACTTCCATATCGTGAATTAAACGCATAACGTTTTCACTATAGGATTCAAGGTAAATTTTTTCCGCGTCATTTAACCCTTCATAATCGCTTTTTGCAGAAATAGGATAATGTAACAATAAACTTTTAAGCGCACGTTGCTCATCTAGATCTAAGTTGAAAAATATCGTATGAAAACGCTCTGCACGAAAATTTAGATTCTCAAAATTATCCTCGAAAAATGTATCTTTGATTAGATCGATGGTTTCTATTGTTTTATCATTCAATAAAAATAATTCTTGTATTGAAAATCTAGTTAAATCTTTAATAGGCTGCTTTTGAAATAACGCATCTGAAAGAATTGGGTGATTTAATAATTCTTCAATAATGATTTGTGGAAAATTATGTTTATTAAAAGGAATAATATTATAGGTTTTACTAAAATAGACTTCTAACCACTGTTGTATTAAATGAGTATTTTTTTTTGCTGCATTGGAAATTTCAAGCCCTTTAGTAGGGTTTAATAAAGGAAAAAACATTTTATTTTTATTAAATACCATCAATGCGTTTCCACTATCAATTAATAGATAATCGCTATCAGTTTCCAAAGCCTGTGGTAAATCTAATGCCGGATTTTTCTTTAATTCCCTTAAAAATTCATTATTAGATTCTATAAAATAAAAATTTATGATTTTATCAAAACGAATTAATTCTAACGCTTCTCTTTCACTAATAACAGCTTGGTTTCGAATGAGACCCACTTGCTTTAAAGTATCTAAATAGGATTGCCTTACAAAAGCATGGGCACTAAATAATCCTTCTTTACGAATTTGTAAGGGGTGATCGAAAGGCATTGAAGGCAAATGATCTTCATTATTAAATCTACAAGGTAAAATTTCTATGTGCCGTTTTTTGCGTTCTACGGATGTACTACAAAACATTTCTAAAAACCCTACTAATAGGGAATAAGGAGAAGTTACTTGCAATGGCATGCTAAGAAAACTCCATCCATCAGGCGCATTCTCTCGAGCATACGTAGCATCAGCGTTGTAATAAGTTAATAATTTTGCTATTTCTTGTCTTGATTCACTTGCCAAACCTTCCTGACGTGTAAAAACGATTCTTCCCTGTTCTCGCATTAATTGTAACTGCCTTTTTTCTTCTATAATTATATTATTTAAAGGCGTCAGTCCATTATTATCTAAATGATCAATAAATTGTTTATATCTGTTACTTCCTACCTCCAATAAACTTATTCCAGCAAGTAACAATGAAACCACTTCTATATGACACTCTTGGCTAGCCAATTGTAATGCAGAAAATCCCTTCGAACTTACAAAGCCAAATATACGCCAATAAACCTCATCTAACATTTCTAACATATTATTTTTTTCGCATTCACTCACGAATTCTTTAACAACATCTATGTAATTCGATTTGCTCGCCCACATTAAAGCTGTGTAACCCTCTTTATCCTCGTAGTTGATAAAATTAAAAAAAGCCTCATTATCGTTTAATTTATAAAGATTTTGACGTGCAAGCTTCAACAGTTCATATACAATTGCAGAGCTGCTCGATTGGCTGGCATAAATTAATGGAGAAATTCCTTTATTATCTGAAAAGCTTAAGAATAATTCAAAGTCATCACTACATGTAAAAGTTTTACTTACTCTTTTACGCAAAATTTTAATCACTTCTAAATCATGATTTCGACAAGCTATATTTAGGGGTGTAACGCCGTCGTTATTTGCTTCCTGTAAAAAATAAAAAAGTCTCGGATTAAATCGCCCGTCATAAACTTTATCTATCTTATCCAAAAAACAATTTAACAGTTTTATATTTTGTTCTCGGTCTTTTTTTGCCGCATTTTCAATGGCTCTTATGACGATTGTATTTCCTTTTATATCTTTTTGTAGCAAAAACTCATTAAATTCTGTTTTTTCTTGCGCTACCGTCAATCCTAAATGTATAAATGTTTGGTGTATTTCCTGTTTTCCTTCTAACCAAGCTATATTCCATGCTGAAAGATGCTGATTATTTTCATGAAAAACATAACTGCGTATTAAGTTAAAATCATAAAGATTTTGCACAATTGCAGGGTCACTTTCTATAGGGACCTTATGCGCTTTATCCCTGCATTGTTCTGTTAATATAGCGAATAATTGTCGCACTACCTCAGCATTACCATACTTACATACTGTGATAAGAGCACTATCGCCCGTAGAAGCGTCAAACCATGTTGTTATTTTTTTTGCATTTTTTAAAAATGCAAAAAAATTATTTTTATAATCATCTAGTTCATCGATTGATTTTTGCGTGCTTAATGCATTTAATATACTCAAAAATTTTTTATTAATATATTCTTCTTTTTCCTTGGTAGAAAACAATATATTGTTATCTTTTTGACTAGAAATATAAAAAAATAAATGCTGTAAAAATTGGCTAAATATTTCATCTGCATATGCTTGAATTTGTTGTTGTGGCACATCTTGATTTTTTCTATGGTAAACATTAAAAAGTAATTCATGTAAACCTTTAAGTTTTTCACCAAGATTTAATGTATCTTCTGGATTTTTTTGACGCGTTATTGCATATATTGCATCAAACGCATTATTGATATCTGCATTAAACTGATTCCTTTCATTTACAAAATCAATAGACATGACAACTTCCTAATTGTTATATTAAAGACGGCCAGATTATAGCGCGATAAATTTTTTTAATAAATAACAGGTAGATTAAATAAAAATATTTTAATTTTAAAACTTAAAATATTTAAGGATAAAAGATAATATCTGCGATTTATTGCATCAATTTCTAAGAAAGTGCTTGAAAAACCTGGCTAGATGCTCCAATTATTGCTACCATTCCTGCTCTTTCAATAAGTAAAAATTCAAAATATGTCACAACAATACATTTACACGATGAAGGCCGTGGGGAAAATTGTCCCGCCTAAACGTGAAATACTCAAAGATATTTGGCTTTCGTTTTTTCCTGGTGCAAAAATCGGTGTCTTAGGTCTGAATGGATCAGGAAAATCATCATTACTACGTATTATGGCGGGAGTCGATAAAGACTATATTGGCGAAGCCCGTGTATTACCGGGAATTAAAATTGGTTACCTTCCGCAAGAACCACATTTAAATCCAGATAAAGACGTGCGCGGCAACGTTGAAGAAGCCATTGCCGACAGTAAAAAACTCCTTGATCGCTTTAATGAAATTAGCCTGAAATTTGCTGAACCACTCAGCGAAACAGAAATGAATAAGCTATTTGAAGAGCAAGGGGAACTACAAGCGCAGATCGAGGCACAAGGTGCTTGGGAATTAGAAAGAAAATTATCCATTGCAGCCGATGCGTTACGCTTGCCGCCGTGGGATGCCGACGTTACCCAACTTTCTGGTGGTGAACGAAGACGAGTAGCACTTTGTCGCCTGCTATTGTCTAATCCTGATATGCTACTGCTCGATGAGCCGACTAACCATTTAGATGCGGAAAGTGTGGCTTGGCTAGAACGGTTCCTACATGATTATCCAGGAACCGTCGTTGCGGTCACCCACGATCGCTATTTCCTCGACAATGTTGCTGGCTGGATTTTAGAGCTTGATCGTGGCCAAGGAATACCCTATCAAGGTAATTATTCTGCATGGTTAGAGCAAAAGCAAAAACGCTTAGTGCAAGAAGAAAAACAACAATCTGCGCATGAAAAAACCTTAAAAGCAGAATTAGAATGGGTTCGTAGCAATGCAAAAGGCCGTCGAACCAAAAGCCAAGCGCGTTTAAAACGTTATGAAGAATTAAGTTCGCAAGAGTTTCAAAAACGCGCCGAAACTCAATCGCTGTATATTCCACCAGGACCTCGTTTAGGCGATTTGGTATTAGAATTTGAGCAACTTTCTAAAGGTTTTAATGAACGGGTATTAATTAATAAGCTTAGTTTTACCATCCCTAAGGGCGCTTTAGTAGGAATTATCGGGCCTAATGGCGCGGGTAAATCGACCTTATTTAAATTAATCATGCAACAAGAGCAAGCGGATAGCGGCAATATTCGTCAAGGGGAAACCGTGCAGCTTGCCTATATTGACCAAAGTCGCGATTCTTTAAATCCCGATCAAACCGTATGGCAAGAGATCTCGGATGGTCAGGATATTATGACGATTAATCAATTCCAAATGCCTTCACGCGCCTATGTGGGTCGATTTAATTTCAAAGGAACAGAACAGCAAAAATTAATTAAGGCCCTTTCGGGCGGTGAACGAAATAGAGTTCATTTAGCAAAATTATTACGTACGGGTGGAAATGTCTTGTTATTAGATGAACCTACCAATGATCTTGACGTAGAAACCTTACGCGCTTTAGAAGAAGCACTTTTGAGCTTTCCAGGATGCGCACTGGTTATTTCTCACGATCGTTGGTTTTTAGATAAAATCGCTACTCACATTCTTGCGTTTGAAGATGATGGCACTATCACTTACTTTACCGGTAACTACACGGAGTATGAGGAAGATCGTTTGAAACGAATCGGAAAAGACGGTGTTCAAGGAGAGAAAAAGATTAAATATAGAAAATTAGAACATTAGTGGAACCGTATGTCAGTTTATTTAATTAACAATGAAAGCGAAACTCTACAGCTTGCGGAAAAACTAGCTTTGCATTGTCCAGAAAATAAACGGCTTATTATTTTTCTTCAGGGAGAGCTCGGCGTAGGAAAAACAACATTCACACGTTTTTTCCTACGCACTTTAGGCTATCACGGTACCGTAAAAAGCCCTACGTATACACTCGTAGAAAGTTACCAGCTTGAAAAACTGCATATTTTCCATCTCGATCTTTATCGTTTGCAAACTGCTAATGAAATACTTGAATTTGGTTTATATGATGAGTTTGATCAAATCGCGATTTGGTTAATTGAATGGCCAGAACGTGCTCAATCCTTATTACCTCCCGCTGATATTCTGCTTAAGTTCTCCTACACAAACTCACAAAGACAAGCAACGCTTTTACCTCAAACCGTTCTCGGACAACAAACCTTACAAAAAATGGCTTTTACCTCACCTTAAACCTATTATTCTATACTTAGAGTAATTAGATTTTCGTTAAGGCGCGAAAATTCAAATGCGAGTATGCGCATTGAACGGCAACCCCGTCCAAAAATTTAAATGCGAAGAAAAATATACTCACAGCATTGGGATTTTTGGCAAGGCGCCGTGAAAATGAAGCAACCGCAGTGTATATAGGATACATGAGGATTGCGAATTGAGCGGGAACGCCGTCCAAAAATTCAAATGCGAAGAGTATGCAAATATAGACAAGTATACGATATAATCTCTCTATGATAACGGACCATCATCCTACGCTTCTTATTCCAGCTTACCAGCCTAATAAAAAGCTTATAGAACTTATACAAACCTTACGTGAGCTGCGCCCTCAGCAACGTATTATTGTTGTGGATGATGGTTCGGATATAAAGAAATCGCTTATTTTTTCCCAACTTAGTGATTTTAACGTTGAAGTATTGAAACACATTGAAAATAAAGGTAAGGGCCAAGCACTAAAAACTGGATTTAAACATTGGTTAGAAACTAGAGATCCAAATAGTGCTGCCGGTATTGTAACGGCGGACGCTGATGGGCAGCATTTGCCACAAGATATTTTACTTATCTCAGATAGCTTCATGCAAAATCCTGCAAACCTTTATTTGGGGGTTAGGGAATTTAATAACACATCCACTCCGTGGAGAAGTCGATTTGGAAATAAAATAACGAAATTTGTTTTACGCTTAGTTACTAATATTTCATTGCAAGACACCCAAACTGGGTTACGCGCCATTCCCCATGAACTTATACAAACACTGCTCCATTCAAAAAGTTCGGGCTATGAATTTGAATTAGAAATGCTGTTAGCTGCTAAAGAAAAGCAAATTTGTTTAAGACAAACCCCTGTAAAAACTGTTTATTTACATGGTAATGCTAATTCTCATTTTAATCCTTTACTCGACTCGATTAAAATTTATTTTGTATTCTTGCGTTTTGCAGCCATGTCTTTATTTTCCACACTGATTGATTTTTCAGTATTTTCATTCATCTTTTGGCAAAAAAAAAATCTTTTTCTTGCTGTTGTATCGGGGCGGATTTTATCCGCCGCGTTTAATTTTACATTAAATCGTCATTTAACCTTTAAAAGCCAAACTCAATTATTACCTGCATTAATAAAATATGTGAGCTTAGCAAGCTTTTTAGCTTTAGCTACTTATTACTTAATTAGTTTTATCCATTTAGGAGTTAACGTATATATCCGGAAAATAATTGTTGAGATTGCTTTGTTTATTCTATCTTTTGCCATACAAAATTTGTTTGTTTTCAAAAAAATAGAAAAAAAGGTTTAATTATGGACCTTTAATCAGGAAAATACATAGTTCGGTAGAATCTGTTAAAATTCTTTTTTTTGCATCTCTTCTATTATGTCTAACCGCATTGC
>CAMQQG010000010.1:0-14515 GCA_947034895.1 Rhytidiadelphus loreus
AAGAAGCAACTTGATATCAAGAGCAACTTGATATCGCCGCCGCTGGCTCTGGCCGGAGCAAGGAGGAACTCGCTGTCGAGATTCTCGCGGCCCACTTCGAAGATGAGTCCCTGCCTCTCTCTGCTTTCACGGAAGATCAGTTGAGCCGCTTCAAAAACAGCATTGACCAAATCAATCGGGGTGAGGTCGTCACGTCCGAGGAGGTCGAGCGCAAATTCGAGGCTTGGTTCGCCAAGCAGGCCGCTCGGTGAAACCGTTTGTTCTACTGAACGACGCGGATCACGATCTAGACCTCATTCTCGCGCACCTTGAAAGTATCCCCAGAAGGCCTGCGCAGATGATCGCCTCTGCCATTCGAAAGGCTCTCCGCAACATTGCGAGCTTTCCGTATCGCGGCGCGCTACAGAGCGAACTGACCCGGCTAGCCGGCGTCGAGGTTAGAAGCCAGCTTGTTCATTCCTACCGGATTCTCTACACGGTTGGCACCGATGCCCCGAGGATTCTGGGCGTACTCCATACCTCGCGAGATGTCGAGAACACGATTGGACGTCGTCTGCAATAGTGATTACTGACTCAGCACCCAAGTATCTTTGCTTCCGCCGCCTTGCGACGAATTGACCACCAGTGAGCCCTTTTTCAGCGCGACACGGGTGAGGCCGCCGGGGACGATGGTGACCTTGTCGCCGTAGAGAACATAGGGGCGGAGGTCGACGTGGCGGGGTTGGAGTTCGTCGCCGATGAGGCAGGGGGCGCGGGAGAAGGAGATCGTCGGCTGGGCGATGTAGTTGCGCGGGTCGGCCTCGATCTTGGCGGCGAACTCAGCCTGTTCGGCCTTGGTGGATTGCGGGCCGATGAGCATGCCGTAGCCGCCGCTCTCGCCGACGGCCTTCACGACCAGTTTGTCGAGATTCTGCAGAACGTGCTGGCGGGATTTCTTGTCGGTCAGGAGGTAGGTCTTGACGTTTTGCAGGACAGGCTCTTCCGAAAGGTAATACTTGATGATGTCGGGAACGTAGGCGTACAAGGCCTTATCGTCCGCGACGCCGGTGCCAAAGGCGTTGGCCAGCGTAACGTTGCCGGCGCGGTAGGCGTTGAAGAGGCCAGCGACGCCGAGGATGGAGTCGCCGCGGAAGGCCAGCGGGTCGATGTAGTCGTCGTCGACGCGGCGGTAGATGACGTCAACCCGGCGCAAGCCGCTCGTGGTGCGCATGTAGACGACGTTGTCGTGGGTGACAAGATCTCGGCCTTCGACCAGCTCGATGCCCATCTGGCGGGCCAGGTAGGCGTGCTCGAAGTAGGCGGAGTTGAAGACGCCGGGCGAGAGCAGGACGATGTTAGGTTCCGGGCGACCCTCGGGAGCAAGAGAGCGCAATGTTCCGAGCAGGAGCTGGGTGTACTGCTCGATGGGGCGGACGTTGTAGGACCGAAAGAGCTGGGGGAAGATCCGCTTCATGACCCGGCGATTGGTCAGCATATAGCTGACACCGCTGGGGACGCGGAGATTGTCTTCGAGGACGACGAACTCGCCATCTTCCATGCGGATGAGGTCGGTTCCACAGATGGCAACGTAGACGTTGCGGGGGACCTGGAGACCAATCATCTGCCGGCGAAAATGCTTGCAACTGTATACGACGTCGCGGGGGACTACGCCGTCGTCTAGGATGCGGCCCTCGTTGTAGATGTCCTTAAGGAAAAGATTCAGCGCGGTGATTCTTTGAGTCAGGCCGCGCTCGACGGTAGCCCATTCGGCGCTGGTGATGATGCGAGGGAGCAGGTCGTAGGGGAATATGCGTTCGGTGCCTTCGTCGCGGCCGTATACGGTGAAGGTGATGCCCTGGTTCAAAAAGCTGACATCGGCGGACTGTTTGCGCCGGCGGAGATCGTCTTTCGAAAGCGTATTGAAGAGTTCGAGCAGAGGTTCGTAATGGGGATGCAGCTTGTTCTCGCCGGCGAACATCTCGTCGTAGGCGTGGTCCAGCAGGTAATTCTTCAGTGCAGGATGCGCGAACTTGTTCGTCTGAGATGGGTTCATGGAAGTTTTGAGTATAGAGCATGAATTGGGCGGGGAGGAACGAGTTTTTAGGCGGAGACGGCGGCGGAGTAGGGAGGCTGAAGACCGGAATCAATCTCATTAACCTGGATGAGCGGGATTGCGTGCATTCTGGAGATGCCCTGTGCGACTCCGCGCGATGCCAATGGCAGAACGTTGGGAGTTGACCAAATACAAGTTGAAGCTGTGGAAGATGATGCCGCGCGGGTTTCGCGTCGCGGGTATTTTTGTGCTGCTCGTTGTTCCGGGTTTGGGAACGGCGAATGCGCAGGAGGCTGATTGGCAGCCCTCGGAAGGGCATGTGCAGATGCCGATCTGGCCAGGTGTTGTGCCGGACGCGCGGCCCATCAAGGGGCCAGAGACGACGAAGACGGAAACTAAAGGGTTGGTTGCCGGGCGTCCGTGGCTCTATATCAGTAATGTCTCGCGACCGATGATGACGGTTTACTCACCGAAGGGAAAGAACACAGGGACGGCGGTTATCGTGTTTCCGGGCGGCGGATACGAGATCTTAGCGATCGATCTGGAAGGGACGGAGGCGTGCGACTGGCTGGTGTCGAAGGGCATTACCTGCGTTCTGCTGAAGTACCGCGTTCCGGCTCCGAGGTCCGCGCCGTACTGGGGAGCGTATCCGCAGTCGAAGATCGCGCTTGACGATGCGCAACGGACGATCAGTCTGGTCCGGTTCCATGCTTCCGAGCGGCATATCGATCCGCACAAGATTGGGGTGCTGGGGTTTTCGGCGGGCGGCCACCTGGTGGCGGTGACCAGCGTTCACTTCGGCAAGCGATTCTATCCGGCAGTCGATGCGGCGGATAAGGTGAGTTGTCGGCCAGATTTTGCCGTGGCGCTGTATCCGGGGCATCTCGCGGTGAAGGAAGGTACGCTGGCGCTGAACCCGGATATCGCGAGCCACATAACGGCGCGGACGCCGCCCACCTTCTTACTTCAGAACGAGGACGACCATGTCGATACGGTTTGGGACACGCTGACGTACTACGCGGCGCTACAGAAGGCTGGGGTAAAGGTGGAGGTTCATTCGTATGCGGAGGGAGGGCATGCTTTCGGGCTGCGGAAGACGAAGTATCCGGCGACGGGGTGGCCGGGGCTGGTGGAGACTTGGCTGCGGACGATCGGGATGATTGAGGAGTGAGTTGTGCTGTCCCATTCATCGCGATGTTGCTGCGATGAATGGGCACGGAGTTGTGGCTGCTGATGCGACAGCGAAATGCGGGGGTCTCTCCACTGCGTCCGCAAGGGCGAACTTCGGTCGAGATGGCGTTCATTGAAAGGAGCGCTACGACTGGATTTGCTGGCCGTCTTTGCTGAAGTAGCTTAGGTTGCGACGGTAGCAGACCTGCTTGTCGAGGTCGAAGGCGATGCAGGAGTCAAATGGCTTGGAGTAGACATGGAGGCTGACACAGCCGGTTGAGCCCGCGTTTTCGATCTGGTGGATGGTCTGGAGTTTATCGACGGTGACCATGCCGGTGCCCTCGGCGCAGGCGACGGAGCCGATGCGGTCGAGCTGAAGTTCGGTAGCGCCGCCGAGGCAGTCGATGTTGACGACGTTCTGGTTCTCGGGGGCGTTGCAGCTTCCGTGCTTGTACTCATGGGTAACGACCTCACCCTGGGCGACGGTCATCCAGCCGAGCTGGCCGTTGTGGGTGTGGATGGCGGTCTTCTGTCCGGGGGACCAGCAGATGGTCATCACCTCGAAGAGGTCGTCGCGGTAGATGAGGTTGCGGGTGTAGAAGCTGTCGCGCCACCAAACGTAATTCTTGAGTGCCTCGGCGCGGAGGGGCATGGCAGCCATGTAGGCGGCTATGCGGTCCTTGGTGATGAGGTCGCGTTCGAGTTCCTTAAGGCCTGCGACAAAGTCCCCGATGGAGGTGTGGAGGGGGTGGGTCTGGCTGGGAGTCTGGGTAGCGGGCTTCAGGGGCATGCAATGTCTCCTGCTTTGATTATCAGCCAAGCCTTTGATCAGCGCTTTTGAAGGGGCATGAGAAATGACGTCCGAATTAGTAGAATCGGCAGAGAACGGATTCACATCCGAAGAGGTTTCAGGCGAATGCAGGCATCTCGAAGAACGGCAGGGCATTGCGCCATCGCATTGCTGGTGGCTATAGCAATTCTGCTTCTGCTCACGGGACGGCGTGCTGACGCCTACTCCGTGCTGTCCCATGAAGAGGTCGTCGATTTGGCGTGGTTGCCACAGATCGTGCCGCTGCTGACGGCGCGATATCCAAACCTCACCGACGAGCAGCTTCGGGTCGCACATGCCTATGCGTATGGCGGGTCGATTATTCAGGATATTGGCTACTATCCTTTTGGCAGCCACCAGTTCTCCGACATGGTGCATTACGTGCGCAGCGGCGACTTCGTGGCCACGATGATTCGTAAGTCGACCGATGTAGATGAGTTTGCGTTTGCGTTGGGGGCACTGGCGCACTATTGCGGCGATGTGGATGGACATCCGATGATAAATCTGGTGGTTTCCCAGCAAAATCCTAAGCTGCAGAGGAAATTCGGCCAGATTGTGACCTACGACGAAGATCCGGTTGCGCATGTGCGAACAGAGTTTGGGTTTGACGTCGTAGAGGTGGCGCACGGTCGCTATGCACAGGAAAACTACAGGGCCTTTATCGGGTTCCAGGTGGCGAAGACGTTGCTGGAGCGGGCGTTTCTAGAAACGTATGGAATTCCGTTGGATTCCATCATGAAAAATGAAGATCTGGCGATTGGAACATATCGCTGGGCGGTCAGCAGCCTGATTCCGAAGATGACGAAGGTCGCCCTGGTCAGCTATAGCGGGCAAATAGAAAAAGAAAATCCGGGCTTCGACCATAAGAAGTTTGTGTACCGATTGAAGCGCACGGAGTTTGAGCAGAGCTACGGCAAGGGATACCAGAAGCCTGGGTTTGGGACGCGCATGCTGGCTTTCTTCATTGCCATTCTGCCGAAGGTGGGACCGCTGAAGTCGTTACAGGTGAAGATGCCGGATAGCGCCCAGCAGGACCTGTATCTGAAGAGCATCAATCACACCGTCGACCGATATAACCAGTATCTGGCCACGATGCGCTTGCAGACGGCGTCGGTGACGACGGCGATGACTGTGCCGGAGTTGAAGGAGATTGATCTCGATACGGGGCGGTCGGCTCAGTTCGGCGAATATCAGCTTGCGGATAAGTCTTACGGCGACCTCCTGGACATGCTGCTGCGTGATCCCAAGACACCCATGAAAGCGGACGTGCGGCGGAGTTTTGTGGACTTTTACAGCATCCGAACTGAGCCTGGGTGGTACGCGAAGAAGCGGAAGGACTGGCAGAAGCTGCAGGTGGATTTGAAGGCGTTTGACACCGTTGGATCGGGAAGCGGACTTAGTCCCAGAGTTGGGGCTGCGGATTCGGCGTCGCCTGTTGCACCAACTGCGGTAAACTAAAGAGGCCGCGCATTTTCACACTCAGTAGCACCCCGAACCGCCAAAATGCGCCCAAATCGCAAACAAGACAGGATACCTTCGCAGTGAGCAGCCCGACCGCAGTCGCCCTAAAGCCAATTTTTAACATAGCCATCATCGCCCACGTCGACCATGGCAAGACCACCCTTGTAGATGCGATGCTGCGTCAGAGCGGAACCTTCCGTGCAAACGAAGCGCTGACCGAGCGTGTAATGGACTCGAACGACCTTGAAAAAGAGCGCGGAATCACGATTCTTGCCAAGAACACCGCTCTTTATTACCACGACAACAAGATCAACATCGTCGACACCCCGGGCCACGCGGACTTTGGTGGCGAGGTAGAGCGCGCACTGAAGATGGTCGACGGCGTGGTGCTGCTGGTCGACGCGTCCGAAGGTCCGCTGCCGCAGACGCGCTATGTGCTCTCGAAGGCGCTTGAAGCCGGCCTGACGCCGATGGTCGTGATCAACAAGATCGACCGTCCCGATGCGCGCGTGCAGGAGGTCTTGAACGAAGTCTATGACCTGTTCATCGACCTCGATGCGGATGAGTCGGTCCTCGACTTCCCGGTGATGTATACGAACGGTAAGGCAGGCACGGCAACCTCCGATATGGCGGTCCCCGGAGTCGACCTGCAGCCGCTGTTCGAGCAGATCATTCAGACGATTCCGGTGTCGAAGGGCGACCCTGAAGGAACGCTGCAGATCCTGGTGACGAACCTCGACTACTCGGACTATCTAGGGCGTCTTGCGATCGGTCGCGTCTTCAACGGCACGATGCGGACGGGCCAGGAGTATAGCGTCGCCAAGATCGACGGAACGTTTACCAAGCACAAGATCACGAAGCTGTTCAGCTTCTCCGGGCTGAAGCGCACGGACATCGAAGAGACGCAGATTGGCGACATCGTCGCGATTGCAGGTATTCCCGGTATCTTCATCGGCGAGAGCTTCTGCGACATCGAAGATCCTAAACCGCTCCCTCCGATCATCATCGACGAGCCGACGATTGCGATCCAGTTCAACGTAAACAATGGGCCGTTCGCGGGCCGCGAAGGCAAGTTTGTAACCTCGCGGAATCTGAAGGACCGTCTCGACAAGGAACTGCTGACGAACGTTTCAATCAAGATGCAGGACACGGGATCGCCCGACGCGTTCAAGGTGCTGGGACGCGGCGAGCTGCAACTTGGAATCCTGATCGAAATGATGCGTCGCGAAGGCTTCGAGTTGATGGCGAGCCGGCCAGAAATCGTGACGAAGCGGATCGATGGCAACCTGATGGAACCGGTTGAGCACCTTTCGATCGACGTTCCGGAGAACTTTGTCGGAACCGTCATTGAGCGTCTTGGGCCGAGAAAAGGCGAGATGACGAAGATGACGAACCACGGGTCGGGCCGAGTCCGCATGGAGTTCCGCATTCCCAGCCGCGGCCTGATCGGCCTGCGCTCGGAGATGCTGACCGAGACACGTGGAACGATCATCATGAACTCGATCCTCGATGGCTACATTGCATACCAGGGTGAGATTCCGCAGCGTCTTTCGGGCGCGCTGATCTCCGACCGTCAGGGAACGACTACGGCCTATGCGCTCGATGGACTTCAGGACCGCGGCATCTTGTTTGTTGCCGATGGCGTTGAAGTGTACGAGGGCATGATCGTTGGCGAGCACTCGCGCGACAACGATCTGGACGTTAATTGTGTGCGTGAAAAAAAGCTTTCAAACATGCGTGCCTCTGGCTCCGATGACGCTGTGCGGTTGGTGCCCTACAAGCAGTTCACGCTGGAGCAGTGCATCGAGTTCATCGCGGATGATGAGCTCGTTGAAGTGACCCCGAAATCGCTGCGCATCCGCAAGAAGGTGCTGCAACCGAACCGGCGACCCAAGCGTGGTACGAGCGCTCCAGTCGAACTGTAACTCTGATTGATACAAATAAAGAGGCCCGCGTCAGGAGATGCGGGCCTCTTTATTTTCCGATTACCCGTGTTGAGCGAGTTCACCTGCCGACAAGCTGTTGCTGGGCTGCGGCATAGCGATCGCCCTGAAGTTTGATTGCAGCCGACGCCTCATCCAACTCGCGCAACTCTTCAGCGGTCAGGTTGACATCAACGGCTCCAAGGTTCTCTTCCAAACGGTCAAGCTTGGTCGTTCCGGGGATGGGAACGATCCAGGCCTTCTGTGCGAGCAACCAGGCGAGCGCGATCTGGGCGGGCGGTACCCGCTTCCGCCGCGCGAAGGAGGCGACTATTTCCACGAGGGCATGGTTTGCCTTCATGTTCTCGGGGCTGAACTTCGGAAGTGTGCCGCGGAAGTCTGTCTTGTCGAACTTTGTATCGGAAGACATCTTTCCAGTGAGAAACCCCTTGCCCAGAGGACTGAACGGAACAAAGCCGATGCCAAGCTCTTCGAGAGTCGGGATCACCGTCTCTTCGGGTTCCCGGAAGAACAGGGAATACTCGCTTTGAAGTGCGGTGACTGGCTGTATGGCGTGCGCCCGGCGAATCGTCTTCGCAGCGGCCTCCGACATGCCGAAATGCTTGACCTTGCCTTCCTGAATAAGCTCCTTGACCGCACCCGCTACCTCCTCGATCGGAACGTCGAGGTCCACGCGGTGCTGGTAAAACAGGTCGATGGCATCGACCTTCAGCCGCTTCAAGGAACTCTCCGCGACCTGGCGGATATGGTCCGGATGGCTGTTCAGTTTGCTCCACTTGCCATCTTCCGGATTGGCTTCGAAGCCGAATTTGGTGGCAATGACTACCTTTTTACGGAAGGGCTCAAGCGCCTCGCCGACCAGTTCCTCGTTGGTGAACGGCCCGTAGACTTCAGCTGTATCGAAGAAGGTCACGCCGCGATCCACGGCAGCGTGAATCAGCTTCGTCATCTCCGACTTGTCTTTGGGTGGCCCATACCCAAAGCTCATCCCCATGCAGCCAAGTCCAAGCTCCGACACTTCCAATCCCTTGTTCCCTAATATGCGCGTCTTCATTTTTCCTCCCCTTAAGCCACCCGCCCGGTCTTGCAGGGCGGTGAATGCCATTCCCATAAGATGGGAGCGTTTATGAAGAGTCGCGATTGTATATGCAGACCCTCATGAGTATAGTTCATGAATGATAAGGAACGAGCTGGCAGACCTCACCGCCTTTGTAACGGTTGCGGAAGAGCGCAGCTTTACCCGCGCGGCGACCAGGCTGGGAGTTTCACAGTCGGCGCTAAGTCATTCCATGCGCGGATTGGAAAAGCGTCTGGGACTTCAACTCCTGGCGCGAACAACCCGCAGTGTTGCCCCCACGGCAGCGGGCACAGCTCTCCTTTTGGAAGTTGCGCCAGCTCTGGAACGGATCGAACGCGCCGTCGCTGAGACGCGGCATCAGAAGGACATTCCTTCCGGTCGCCTTCGAATCATCATCCCGCGAACAGCGACTCAGATGGTCATCCTGCCAAAGCTCGCCCAGTTTGCTCGGAGTTACCCTGAGATCGTCCTCGAAGTCACGCACTCCAATGACCCGGTCGATCTCATCGCAGGTGAGTACGACGCGGGCGTCCAAATCGGTGAATTTATTCAGAAGGACATGATCGCCGTTCGCGTGACCGGAGAGATGCGTCTCGCAGTCGTCGGATCGCCTGAATACTTCGCGTCCAATCCCAAACCCAAACACCCTCAGGATCTCAAGCATCACGCCTGTATCGGATTTCGCTTCAGCAAGAGTCTTTATAGATGGGAGTTCGAAAAGGGGCGTAAGGCTCTCACTGTGAGCCCGCAAGGACCGGCATCATTCGATGATCCCGATCTAGTCATCCAGGCCGTTCTCAATGGAGTGGGTGTCGGAACTGCGATGGAAGCAGGTCTCGCAAACTTCATCGCGGATGGGCGTTTAGTTCAGGTGTTGAAGGATTGGTGTCCACCGTTCCCAGGATACTTTCTCTACTATCCAAGTCGCAGGAACCAGCCCGCTGCTTTGGCGGCTCTAATAAAAACGCTTAGATTGTCGGGCTGAGTCGACGCTTTGTAAGGAACTAAATCTTGGGAATTCTGGCGTCTCGGGCCTATGAGGCGATTCCGGACGTTGCAGTAATTTGGATCGCTTCGGTTGTCACTTGAGGTCCCATACGAAGCTAAGTGCTTTGTATGGCGGGGACGACGGGGCTCGAACCCGCGACCTCTGCCGTGACAGGGCAGCGCTCTAACCAACTGAGCTACGTCCCCAAGCATGATGGTAATGAAGAGAGCCGGTGCCTACCAAGCCACTGATTCGATACTTATGGATCGCAAATCGCACAGCGATCCTATCGAAATTACTTGTCGCGGTTGCACAACTCTCACTACTGCATCGCTATTGAGATTGTAGCAGAATCGAGAAAGAATCGCCGCTGACGTCAAGGGCACACTCTTCTCTCTGAACACGTACTGTGTCCGCCATTTGTCAGGTGCGGTCCAGAATCCTGAAATGAGTTCTCTAGCCTTGAGTGATTGTCGATGCCTCTTTTCGTCAGCTTCACGAAATCGTGGCTAACCCCCCTCAATACACTCGCATAGACAGAAAGGACTTGACGGTCTATCGTCGTTCCCAATGTTATTTGGAGTGTAAACGCTTTCCCAGCTCAACCAATGAAGAGAGCAAACTTGCGTTTAGTTCGCAACCGGATCCGCGTGCCACGCCCCGCGGGAGCAGCACCCTTGATGGCGTCCAAGAATTGGTTGCGAAAGGCTTAAACGCGTATCGACGAAGAACTTACGAAACATAACGAGATAATCGACGAAATCCAGGAGCTTGCCACTAAGAATCACTTCGACTAAGCCATGGCCAGACGGGTCATCATGACCAGGTTTCAAATTCAAGTGAAACAATGCAGCCTCTGGTCTTGCCTGAAAGATAACGCTTTCTCAAGGCCGGGTTGCTCTGTTGTTTTACAGGAGATCCGCATCGTTCTTCTTTTAGGGGTGCTGGCCACTCCTAACAAGCAGCCAAGCATCCCGAAAAAGCGAGACACAACTCAATCAGATGATCGGAGAAGCTATGTCAACCAGGTTCACACGGCGCGATGCGCTCAAGGGAATTGCTACCGCCGCCGCTCTCCCACTCTTTCCGGCATGCGTTCTTGCTGCCTCTGGGGATGTTGGAAGCGTGGCCACAACGGCGTTTGATGATGGCTGGCTCTTCCTCCGTGGAGATGTTGCCGGCGCGCAAAAGCCAGGCTTTGATGCCTCGGCCTGGCGCAAAGTAGATCTCCCCCACGACTGGTCCATCGAAGATCTGCCTACCCAATCCGCCGTCAATGGGTCTGAGGCCGTCTGGCAGGACTGCAACTGTCCTGACGCTATTGGACCTTTTAGCATGATGAAAAGTGAAGGTACAGGTGCGACGGGCTGGGTGGCCGGTGGTATCAGATGGTATCGCAAGAGCTTTCAAACTCCACTTCTGCCCAAGGGTGGCCGCGCAGTCCTGCTTTTTGATGGCGTATACCGCAACTCCGAGCTTTGGATCAATGGCAAGGAAGTGGGCAAGCACCCCTATGGGTATACCGCTTTTTACTTCGATATCACGAAGCAACTCAGCGCTAACACGGCCAACGTCCTGGCTTTGAAGGTCAGCAATACGGGCAAGAACAGCCGCTGGTACTCCGGTTCCGGAATCTACCGTCACGTTGTAATGACGACAAGCGGGCGGGTGAACATACCTGTCTGGGGCGTTCATGTTCAGCCGTCCGATATTTCGGCGGCAAATGCCACCATTACTGCGAATGTTCAGTTGGCCAACCATGACGCCGCTGCAATAACCGCAAAGGTAGTTTGTCGTCTTCTTGATGACGAGGGTCACGTCGTGACCACCGTGAGCGCGGATGCTCGCGTGGAAGCGAAGAGCGCCGGCGAAGCTGTACTCGTCGCCAAGGTTGCGAGTCCAAAGCTTTGGTCTCCGAATACACCGAATCGCTACACGGCAGAAGTGGAAGTCTCCTGCGCCGGCACAGTCGTGGATCGCGCGAAGACACCGTTTGGTATCCGCGAGATCAAAGTCGATGCGGAGCACGGACTGCGTATCAATGGCGAGTCCTACAAGCTAAAAGGCGCCTGCGTCCACCATGACAACGGTCCGCTTGGATCTGCGGCGATCGATCGCGCGGAAGAACGTCGCGTTGAGTTGCTCAAGGCGAACGGTTACAACGCGATTCGTTGCAGTCACAATCCTCCTTCCTCGGTATTTCTGGATGCCTGCGACCGCCTGGGCATGATGGTCATCGATGAGTCGTTCGATATGTGGCGCCAGGAGAAGAATCCTGACGACTACCACCTTGATTTCATTGATTGGTGGAAGCGAGACATCGATTCCATGGTGCTTCGCGACCGCAATCATCCCAGCGTCATCATGTGGAGCATCGGCAACGAGATCTCTGAACGGTCAGATCCTGATGGGGTAGCGATCGCGAAGGATCTCTCCACCCGCGTGCGCGAACTCGATAAGACCCGCCCCATCACGATGGCGGTGCCGTTCTTCTTCGAGGTCACGTATCCACGACCCTGGAGCGATACGGACGCAGCCTATCAGCATCTTGACGTGTGCGGATACAACTACACCAGGGATCACTATGAAGCAGACCACAAGTTGCACCCCACCCGCGTGATGATGGGAACTGAATCTTTTCCCGTTCATGTCGCGGAGAACTGGGAGCTCGTCAATAAACACAGCTATATTTTTGGCGATTTCGTTTGGACGGGCATCGACTATATCGGCGAATCCGGACTGGGCGCTGCGATCCTGACACCAGAGAAGAGCCCCTTCGGGCCACCTCCGGGGGCGGCCGCTGGGGTGGATGCCGCCGCTGCGCTCCAAATCACTCTGCCCAAGAACAGCACCTTCGCAAAGCCGGGATTTCCCTGGTTCAACAGCTATTGCGGAGACATCGATCTTATCGGGAATAAGAAAGCTCCCAGTTATCTGCGAGATGTGGTGTGGGACCGCAGCCCGTTGGAGATGGCGGTCGTGCGCCCTATGCCGCCGGACCGCAAGCAACAGATCACGCTGTGGGGCTTCTACGATGAACTGCGGAGTTGGACCTGGCCCGGCGACGAGGGAGTAGCCGTCACCGTGCGCGTCTACAGCAAGGGCGAGAAGGTCGGCCTGACGCTCAACGGCAATCCTGTTGAGGTGGCCAAGGCAGAGTTCCCGGCCTCCTTCGTCACCGAGTTTGTTCTTCCCTATGCCGCCGGCGAGTTAAAGGCGCACGCTGTGGTGAGCGGCAAAGTCGTCGAGCAGGTCTTACGCACGACGGGCAACCCCAGCAAGATCGCGCTGCGTGCCGACCGGACGCAGATCAAGGCCAGCCGTAACGACCTTTCCTACGTCATGATCGAATTGCAGGATGACGCTGGGAACCCGATCGAAGACGGCGTCGCCGAGATTCATTTCTCGCTGAAAGGTCAAGGTGAACTGGCGGCCGTTGGCAACGGGAACCCGCACGAGATGGCCAGCTACCGTCAGCCCAATCGCAAGACATACCACGGACGCTGTCTGGCGATTATCAGACCCACTGGCCAAAAGGGTTCCATCACCCTCGAAGCCAGTGGAGCGAACCTGGGTTCAGCCAGCATCACCATGGACGTCGGCTGAACCCGCGAGCACCTGCGGGCGCTAAGCAGTGTAAGGAATGACCTGCTGCCGCTGCTCACCGAGACCCTCGACGCCCAGCGTAATCACGTTGCCAGCATGCAGATAGACGGGCGGCTTCTGCCCGAGGCCGACGCCGGGCGGTGTCCCCGTTGAGATGATGTCGCCGGGCTGAAGGCTCATGAAGCGGCTGACGTAGCTTACAAGATGGGCGACCCCGAAGACCATCGTGGCTGTAGAGCCATCCTGGTATCGGTGGCCGTCCACTTCAAGCCAGAGGCGAAGCGTCTGTGGATCGGGGACTTCGTCGGAGGTGACAAGCCACGGACCGATAGGGCCGAAGGTGTCCGCGCTCTTACCCCTTGACCCACTGTCCTGTGCCTTCGAGTTGGAAGGCCCGTTCGGAGAGGATCGTTGATAACGCAGTAGCCAGCCACATGCGAGAGGGCATCGGCTTCGCTGACATGCTTTGTCGGCTTGCCGATCACCACGCCGAGTTCCACCTCCCAATCGGTCTTTATAGAGTCCTTCGGAATCATCACGTCGTCGTTTGGGCCGCATATCGCCGAAGTGGCCTTCATAAAGACGACCGGTTCGCTGGGAACCGCCATTCCGGACTCGGCTGCGTGGTCGGAATAATTCAGCCCGATGCAGATGAACTTGCCAACGGCACCTACGCACGGGCCAAGCCGTGGCGAGGTCGTGACTACCGGCAGCGTCGTCAGGTCGAGATGCCGCAGTGCCTCAAGCGAATCGGGTGATAATGAAGCTCCGGCGATGTCGGAGAGGTACCCCCCGACAGATCGCGTATGTTTCCTTCGGCATCGAGCACCCCGGGCTTTTCAGCACCGGCGTCTCCAAATCTCAACAGTTTCATTTTTTCCCTTTCAGCAACAGGTTAAACCATGCACGGGTATCGTAGCTGCTCCACGCAATCGCATTCGCAAGCTGTGCAGAACTGAGGAACATGGAAATGAGGGACACACAACACTTCGCTACCTATCCCAGCCTTCGCGATCGTGTAGCCGTAGTCACCGGCGGAGCCACGGGCATTGGCGAAGCTCTGGTCGAGGCGTTTGCCATTCAGGGTGCACAGGTCGTCTTCCTCGACATCGAGGATCAAGCCGCGGCCAGGCCTGGTAGACCGGCTACAGGCTGCTGCCGTCCACGCGCCGATCTTTTATCACTGCGACCTGACGGACATCGAAGAGGTGCGCCGGACGGTCTCCGCGATTCTGGCGCGACTCGGGACGGTGGATGTACTACTAAACAACGCTGGCAACGACGCACGGCACAAGCTCGATGAGGTGACGCCGGAGTTCTGGGACCGGACCATTGCCGTGAATCTTCGTCACCAGTTCTTCATGGCGCAGTCCGTGATTCCGGCGATGCAAAAGGCGCAACACGGTTC
>CAMQQG010000011.1:0-39356 GCA_947034895.1 Rhytidiadelphus loreus
AGGCCGAAGTCGAACGCGGCATGCAGCAAGTGCTGCGCGCGCTGGTCATCGACACCGAGAGCGACCACAACACCCAGGAAACCGCCCGCCGCGTGGCCAAGCTCTACGTGCAGGAGGTGTTTCGCGGGCGCTATGTGCCGATGCCCGTGGTGACCGAGTTTCCGAACGTATCGCGGCTCAACGAGCTGATGATCGTCGGCCCGATCACCGTGCGCAGCGCCTGCTCGCACCACCTGTGTCCGATCATGGGCCGCGTGTGGATCGGCATCATGCCCAACGAGCACTCGAACCTGATCGGGCTCAGCAAGTACGCCCGCATCTGCGACTGGATCATGAGCCGCCCGCAGATCCAGGAAGAGGCGGTGACGATGCTGGCAAGCGAATTGCAAACCCGCGTGCAGCCCGACGGACTCGCCGTGGTGATGGAGGCGGACCACTTCTGCATGCACTGGCGCGGAGTCAAGGACACGTCGGCAATGATGACCAACAGCGTGATGCAGGGCGTGTTCCTCACCGACTCGACGTTGCGTCGCGAATTCCTGTCGTTGCTGGTGCGCAAGGTCTGATGGTCGAAGCCCGCGGCGTCGTCCGGCGGTGCCCGATGGCCTTGGCTCGTGCCTGCGCCTGTGCCGTGGCGCTCGTCGCGGCCGGTGGCGCCTGCAGGGCAGCGGATGGCGATGCCGACCCGGTGCCGGCCGTGCCGGTGTATTCGGTCGCCGAGCACTACACGAAGTACGAATACCGCATTCCGATGCGCGACGGCGTGAAGCTGCTCACCGTCGTGTATCTGCCGAAGGACGCGAGCCGGCGCAACCCGTTCCTGGTGCAGCGCACGCCGTACGCGGTCGGCGAGTACAACGACGAAAAGTTGACCTACGGCGTCGATTTCCTGAGCAAGCAGCTCGGCCCGTCGCCCGAGTTCGACCGCGCCGGGTACATCTTCGTGAACCAGGACGTGCGCGGACGGTTCATGTCGGAAGGCCGCTGGACGGAGATGCAGCCGCACATCGACGTCAAGCACGGCCCGGCGGATGTCGACGACAGCACCGACATGCACGACACCGTCGACTGGCTGCTCGCCCACATTCCGAACCACAACGGCCGCGTCGGCATCTGGGGCATCTCGTACCCCGGCTTCTACACGGCGGCGAGCATCATCGACTCGCATCCGGCCATCAAGGCGGCGTCGCCCCAGGCGCCGGTGACCAACCTGTACATGGGCGACGACTCGTACCACGGCGGGGCGTTCATGCTGGCGGCCAACTACGGCTTCTACGCCGGCTTCGGCCCGCAGCGAAATCCGACCTTCGAGCCGCGCAAATCGCTCGACTTCGACTATCACAGCGAAGACGGCTACGACTACTTCCTGCGTCTCGGAACGCTCGAATCGACCGCCGCGAGCCTGCCGCCGGACGCGCAGCCGTACTTCCGCGAGCAGATGTCGCACCCGAACGACGACGCCTACTGGAAGGTCCGCGACATCGCGCCGCACCTGAAGAACATCGGCGCGGCCGTGTTGACCGTGGGCGGCTGGTTCGACGCCGAGGATCTGCAGGGCCCGTTCACCACCTTCCACAGCATCGACGCGCAAAGCCCGTCGACCGAGAACGCGATCGTCGTCGGCCCGTGGGTGCACGGTGGCTGGGCGCGCAACGACGGCGCGCGCATCGGCCGAGTCACGTTCGGTGCGCTGACGGCCGACCGCTATCGCCGCGACATCGTCTTCCCGTTCTTCGAGCGCCATCTGCGCGGCGACTCGGACGGCCCGGCCCCGGCCGGCGCGCCGACGGCCGCCAAGGCGCCCGTGCTACCGAAGGCGACGGTGTTCGAGACCGGCACCAACGTCTGGCGCAGCTACGACCGCTGGCCGCCCAAGACGGCCGCCATGCGCACGCTCTATCTCCAGCCGGCCGGCGGACTGGCCTTCACCCCGCCGCCTCCGCCGAATGCCGCGAATGCCGCGACCGCAGCCGCCGGCGATGCCTACGACGAATACGTCAGCGACCCGGCCAAGCCGGTGCCCTTCATCGGCTACCCGGCGCTCGAGGTGCCGCGCGAGTACATGGTCAGCGACCAGCGTTTCGCCGCCACGCGCACCGACGTGGTGACCTACGAGACGCCGCCGCTCGACGACGATGTGACCGTCGTCGGGCCGGTGTCGCCCAAGCTCTGGGTGTCGACCTCGGGCACCGACGCCGACTGGGTGGTGAAGCTGATCGACGTGTACCCGGCCGACTTTCCGGATCCCGAACCGGCGCTCGACGTGCCGACCCACACGAAGCCGCCGAACGACGAGCCGCCGCCGCACCGCACGCTCGGCGGCTATCAGCAACTGGTGCGCGGCGAGCCGATGCGGGCCAAGTACCGGCACGGCTTCGAGCACCCCGAGCCGCTGGTGCCCGGCGAGCCGACCGCCGTCGACTTCCACATGCCGGACGTGAACCACACCTTTCGGCGCGGGCACCGCATCATGGTGCAGGTGCAGAGTTCGTGGTTTCCGCTCATCGACCGCAATCCGCAGACCTTCCTCGACATCACCCACGCGACGCTCGCCGACTTCCGGCCCGCGACGCAGCGCATCTATCGCAGCGGAGCGCACCTCTCGGGCATCGCGGTGCAGGTGCTGCCCGAGATCGGAGCGACGTTTCCGATCGGGCGTTGACCGGTCAGAGCTCGCGCGCTCTCAGGTCAGCATGTCGCGCCAGATGGCGTGCGCCCAGGCGTGGCCGTCCAGGCCTTCCTGGTCGCTCCAGCCCTCGGACAAGCCACCCGCGCCCTGCACGGGCGTGTAGGTCCGCGCAGCGGGGTCGTAGGCATGCACGCTCGACACGTGCATCGCGGCGTGCCCGTCGACGTGGCTGTAGCAGGTGTTGACCAGCATCGGCGCCGGGTCGGGCGGCTGGCCGTCGAACCGCGCGACCAGCGCCGCGGCGCACACCTTGGCGTGCCCGTTCGCCATGTGCGCGCTCTTCGGCATGCCCGCGGCGCTTTGCACCGCATCGCCGAGGACGTGGATGGTCGGGTCGACGATCGAGGCGAAGGTGAGGAAGTCGACCTGGCACCAGCGGCCGTTCGCCGTCGCGAGCCCGGCATCGACCGCGACCGCCCCGGCGGCCATCGGCGGAAGCAGGTTGACGACGTCGGCCTGCACATCGTCCTGCACCGAGAACTCGAGCCGGCTCGGCGAGCCCGCCGCACCGGCGCGCACCGCCCGCACCTCGTATTGCGGCCGGTGCTCGACCATGCCGGGATACAGCTCGCGCCAGGCGCGCTTGAACAGGGCGCCTTTCGAGGTGACGTCCGGGTTCGCGTCGAGGATCAGCACCTTGCTGCGCGGCTTCGCCGCCTTGAAGTAGGCCGCCACCTGACAGGCGCGTTCGTACGGTCCCGGTGGACAGCGGTACGGCACCTCGGGCACGGTGATGGCGAACGTGCCGCCATCCGGCATGGACGCCAGTTGACGTCGCAACGCGATCGTTTCCTGGCCGGCCCGCCAGGCTTGCAGCACGAGACCGTCGTCGCGCGCCTGGCGGCTGCCCTCCACGCGGTCGAACAGCATGTCGACGCCGGGGGACAGCACCAGGGCGTCATACGCCAAACGCTCACCTGCAGCGAGATGCACCGTGCGGCGCTCGCGGTCGATGCGCACCACGCGGTCGTGCAGCACCCGAACGCCGTGGCGGTCGGACAGCGCCGTGTAGGGCTGCGTCAGCGCCGCCATGGCCATGCTGCCGCCGATCACCAGGTTCGAGAGCGGGCACGACACGAAAAAGCGGTCCGGCTCGACCAGCGTCACGTCGATGCGGGACGCCGACCACTGCCGCAGCAGCTTGGCGACCATGGTGCCGCCATAGCCGCCACCGACCACGACGACGTGTGGTCGTTGGCCGCCGACCGCCGCGGACGAGCGCGCCGCGAGGCAGCCGGCCAGGCCGGAGCCGAGGACCCCGGCGCCGACCGTCGCTCCCGCGGCGATCAGCCATCGCCGGGCGATCCGGAGGCGCGTGGTGCGGCGTCGGCGCACTCATGGTGTCGCCCGGCCGTCATGGCCGACGAGTGCCGCGGCGATCTGCGCCAGCTGCGCGTCGCTGTAGCCCTTGGTCAGCTGCACCATGACGTCGCCACGGCGGTCGCTGGCGCGGTAGGCACGCAAGGTGGCGAGCAGGTCTGCTGCCGACCGGCCGGCCAGGCTGTGCAGGCGCGTGTCATCGCCCGGGCCGGCCTGCGTGGCATGGCAGGCGGTGCAGCTCGCGGCGAGATTGCGGGCATGTCGCGCTGCGTCGTCGCCGGCAGGCGCCGACTGCGCCGCCACACCGACGACAGCGAGCAGCGAGGCGCAGACGACGGAACGGCGGGGCAACGGCATCCCGCAACTGTGCCTCAAGACGACGCCGCGCCGCCCCAGGGTGTCCTGACGCCGACACGGGCGGGGCGTGTCCAGCCGGTCACCATTCCCCCGCCCGCCGGAACCCGAAGAGCCGCGCCAGCAACCAGGTCGGAAACTGACGCACGGCGACGTTGTAGGCACCGGCGGCCGCGTTGTACTGCTGGCGCGCATGCCCCATCGCCCCGTCGAGGCGGACCAGGTCGTGGCACACCGCCGCGAACGCCGCCGTGCTGCCGGCGAGGCGGGCATCCGGCCCGAGCGCCGCGACGGCCGCGTTGGCACGCTTGCGGGCCTGGCGCAACACGCCTTCGGCCAAGCGCAGGCTGGCCATCGGCCGGCTGGCTCCCGGTCGGCGACGGGCATGATCGCAAGCCGCTCCCGCCTGGTTGCAGGCGGCGAGCAGCGCCTCGACCGGCTCCGCCGGTCCGTCGAACGCCGGCGCAGCGGCAGCGGCCCACTGGGTCAGCAAGGCGAGCTGGCGGCGCAGTTGCTCTTCGGTGCCGGCGAACGTCCGGTTGTTGGCGGCCCGCAGCCGCACCAGGCGGTTGTAGGCACCGACCATCCAGAACAGGAGCACGGCGGCCAGCGTGGCGGCGATCCAGGCGGCGCCCATGTCAGTGGCGGCCACCGTCGACCTCGGCCCGCCAGAACCGCTCCATCGCGATGTACGCGAACGACGCCGACCAGCCGACGAGCAGCAGCCCGTTCAAGGCTTCGACACCGGCGAGCAGCCGCAGCGGACCGAGCGGCGTGACGTCGCCGAAGCCGAGCGAGGTGTAGGTCTCCGCCGAGTAGTACAGACACGCCTCGAAGGAGGCGCCGAGTTGCCCGCTGAGCCCGCCGATGCCGACCCAGTGCACCAGCGCATACACGGCCGCGCCGTACACGCCGATCTCCAGCAGATGCGCGGCGAACGTGCCGAAGATCACCACCAGCAGTTTGGGGCGACTCGGGATCGACAGCGACGGCAGCAGCGCGTACATCGATCGCAGCGCCTCGTAGTGGATGAGCGTGGTGAGGGCGATCAGCAGCAGCGACGCCAGGACGGCGGTCAGCATGGCGCCTTGCGCTGTTGCCACTGCGCGTAGCCCGAGGCGCGCAGCACGCAGGCCGGGCAGGTGCCGCAGCCGCGGCCCCAGGCGTGCAGCACGCTGCGGTCGCCGAGATAGCAGGTGTGCGTGGCCTCGACCGTGATGTCGACGAGCGCCGCGCCGCCGAGCCGGTCGGCGAGCGCCCACGTCGCGGCCTTGTCGAGCCACATCAGCGGCGTCTCGATCGTCATCGGCGCCGCCAGGCCCAGGCTGAGCGCCACCTGCAACGCCTTGCAGGTGTTGTCACGGCAATCGGGGTAGCCGGAGTAGTCGGTCTCGCACATGCCGCCGACCAGCACGGCCAGGCCGCGGCGGTAGGCGAGCGCCGCGGCGTAGGTGAGGAAGAGCAGGTTGCGGCCGGGAACGAAGGTGTTCGGCAGGCCGTCGGCGCGCAGGGCGATGGCGCGGTCGTCGGTCAGCGCGGTGTCGGCGATCTGCGAGAGCAGGCGCAGGTCGAGCACGTGGTCGTCGCCGAGCCGCGGCGCCCACTGCGGGAATGCGGCGGCGATGCGGGCGCGCACGTCGACCCGGCAGTCGAGCTCGACGGCGTGGCGCTGGCCGTAATCGAAGCCGATCGTCTCGACGTGGCCGTACCGGTCGAGCGCCCAGGCGAGGCAGGCGGTGGAATCCTGGCCGCCCGAGAGCAGCACCAGCGCGCGACGCTGGTCGGCCGTGGCGCTCGCCGTTCCAGCCGGGCCGGCGGTCAAGTGCGCAGCTCGCCCTGCCCGAGCACGACCCATTTCAGCGACGTCAAGCCTTCGAGGCCGACCGGGCCGCGGGCGTGCAGCTTGTCGGTGCTGATGCCGATCTCGGCACCGAGGCCGTATTCGAAGCCGTCGGCGAAGCGCGTCGAGGTGTTGACCATGACGCTGGCCGAATCGACTTCGCGCAGGAACCGCATGGCGCTCGGATGGTGGTCGGTGAGGATCGCATCGGTGTGGTGCGAGCCGTATCGGTTGATGTGCGCGATGGCCTCGTCGAGCGTGTCGACCACCTTCACGCTGATCACCGCGGCCAGGTATTCCTCGAACCAGTCCTGCTCGATGGCCGGCACGACCGTCGCCCCCGGCACCGCCTGGAGCAGCGCCACCGCCCGCGGGCAACCGCGCATCTCGACGCGCTTGGCCGCAAAGATCGCCCCGATGCGTGGCAGGAACGCGGCGGCGGCATCGACATGCACCAGCAGCGACTCGGCCGCATTGCACGGGCTGAGCTTCTGCGTCTTCGCGTTGTCGGTGACGCGAAGCGCCAGGTCCATGCCGACGACCGAGTCGACGTACACGTGGCAGTTGCCGTCGAGGTGCTTGATCACCGGCACCTTGGCCTCGCGCGCGATGCGTTCGATCAGGCCCTTGCCGCCGCGCGGAATGATCACGTCGACCGCCTCGGGCATGGTGATGAGCGCGCCGACGGCGGCGCGATCGGTGGTCTGCACCAGCTGCACCGCGTCGGGCGGCAGTCCAGACTCGGCGAGCGCGCGCTGCACCAGCGCCCAGAGCGCCTTGTTCGAGTGGATCGCCTCCGAGCCGCCGCGCAGGATGCAGGCGTTGCCGCTCTTGATCGCCAGCGACGCCGCCTCGATCGTCACGTTCGGCCGGCTCTCGTAGATCATGCCGAACACGCCGAGCGGCACCCGCATGCGGCCGACCGCGATGCCGCTCGGGCGCTTCCGCAGCTCGGTGATCTCGCCGATCGGGTCGGGCATGGCGGCGATCTGCTCGCAGCCTTCGGCGACGGTGGCGATTCCACTTGGCGTGAGGCGGAGGCGGTCGACCATCGGCGCGGTGAGGCCGGCGGTTTCGGCAGCGGCGACGTCGGTCGCGTTGGCAGCCTGCAGACGTCCGGTCTCGGTGCGCAACAGCGCTGCGAGCGCCGTCAACGCCGCGTTCTTCGACCGCGTGTCGGCGCGCGCCATCAACGCCGCCGCGGCGCGCGCTGCGGCACCCATGTGGGCGATGGTGGCGGTGATGTCGTCGGCGTCCATCACGCCATTGTGCTCAAACGCGCGGGTCGGTGCCCGCCCGGGCGAACGCTCTCAAGCCGCCTTGGCCGTGACCCGCCCGTGCCGCGTGTACAGGAAGTCGAGCACTTCCTTTCTGTAGTGCACGTAGCGCATGTCTTCGGCCAGCCCGACGCGGTCGCGCGGTCGCGCGAGGTCGACCGTCAGGATCTCGCCGATCGTCGCCGCCGGCCCGTTCGTCATCATCACGATGCGGTCCGACAGCAGCACCGCCTCGTCGACATCGTGCGTCACCATCACCGCCGTGCTCTTCGTGCGGGCGACGATCTTCAGCAGCTCGTCCTGCAGGTGGGCACGGGTGAGCGCGTCGAGCGCGCCGAACGGCTCGTCGAGCAGCAGCATCTTCGGCTCCATCGCCAGCGCGCGGGCGATGCCGACGCGCTGCTTCATGCCGCCGGAGATCTCGTGCGGGCGTTTCGCGAGCGCGTGGTCCATGCCGACGAGCGCCAGCGCCGCTTCCGTGCGTGCCTTCTGCTGCGCGCCGTTTTCCTTGGCACCGAACACGCGTTCGACCGCCAGGTGCACGTTCTCGTAGCAGGTGAGCCATGGCAGCAGCGAGTGGTTCTGGAACACCACGGCACGCTCCGGCCCGGGCGCGGCGATCTCGCGCCGGTCGCAGATCAGCGTGCCGGCGGTCGGCAGCGTCAGCCCGGCGATCAGGTTCAGCAGCGTCGACTTGCCGCACCCCGAGTGGCCGATCAGCGTGATGAACTCGCCTTGGGCCACGCTCAGGTTGATGTCGCGCAGCGCGTGGAAACGGCCCTTGCGCGTGGCGAACACCATTTCGGCCTGGCGCACTTCGATGAAGTCGGTCATGTCGGTGAGGTCCTTTTTTCCGATGATTCAGACGTCGTCGTAGCTGAAGCGCTTGGCCACGTTCACCAGCAGCGCTTCGAGCAGCAACCCGACCACGCCGATCACGAAGATCGCGATCAGGATGTGCTGCACATTCAGGTTGTTCCACTCGTCCCACACCCAAAAGCCGATGCCGACGCCGCCGGTGAGCATTTCCGCCGCGACGATCACGAGCCACGCGGTGCTGACCGAGAGCCGCACGCCGGTCAGCATGTAGGGCAGCACGGCCGGAAACAGGATCTTCGTGATCACCTTCCATTCGCTCAGGTTCAGCACCTTCGCGACGTTCAGGTAGTCGGTCGGCACGCGCTGCACGCCGACGGCGGTGTTGATGATCATCGGCCAGATCGAGCAGATGAAGATGGTCCAGATCGCCGCCGGGTTGGCGGCCTTGAACACGAGCAGCCCGATCGGCAACCAGGCCAGCGGCGACACCGGCCGCAGCAGGCTGATCAGTGGCGAGGTCATCCGGTTGAGCACCTCGAAGCGGCCCACGATGAAGCCCATCGGAATCCCGACCAGCGCCGCCAGGCCGAAGCCGACCGCCACGCGTTCGAGCGAGAACAGGATGTTCCAGCCGATGCCCTGGTCGTTCGGCCCCTTCTTGTAGAACGGGTCCGAGAACACGACGACCGCTTCCTTGAAGGTGGCCGCCGGCGTCGGGAACGTGGTGCTGTTCATCGTCAGCAGCGCCCAGATGGCGACGAACAGCGCCAGCCCGGCGATCGGCGGGAAGACCTTCAGGCCGAGTTCGCTCCAGTCGCGCGGTGGCTTCGCCGGGCGCGGCGCGGACGGCACCGGCGTCGTGGGAACGGTGATGGTGGTCATGGGCGGCTGCGTCTCAAGCGTGGATCGCGAAGCTGTCGGCGTACTTCTTCGGGTCCTTGCCGTCCCACACCATGCCGTCGATCAGCTTGCTGGTGCGCATGGGCGACGCGGGCACGCTGATCTTCAAGGCCGAGGCGGCCTGCTTGTAGAGGTCGATCTTGTTGACCTGTTTGGCGACAGCCAGATAGTCGGGGTGCTCCTTGAGCAGGCCCCAGCGTTTGTGTTGCGTCAGGAACCACATGCCGTCGGACAGGTACGGGAAGTTCACCGCGCCGTCGTTGAAGAACTTCATGTAGTTCGGGTCGTCCCAGGTCTTGCCCATGCCGTTCGAGTAGCGGCCGAGGATGCGCTGGTTGATCGCGTCGACGCCCGTGTTCACGTAGCTCTTGTCGGCGATGGTGTCGGCCATCTTGTTCTTGTTGACCAGGCTCGCGTCGATCCAGCGGCTGGCCTCGAGCACGGCCATGACCGTGGCGCGCGCGGTGTTCGGGTACTTCTTGACGAAGTCGTCTGTGGTGCCGAGCACTTTTTCCGGATGGTCCTTCCAGATGTCCTGCGTGGTGATCGCGGTCACGCCGATGCCGTCGGCGATGGCGCGCGCGTTCCACGGCTCGCCCACGCAGAAGCCGTCCATGTTGCCGACGCGCATGTTCGCCACCATCTGCGGCGGCGGCACGGTGATCACCTTCGCGTCTTTCAGCGGGTTGATGCCGGCCGACGCCATCCAGTAGTAGAGCCACATCGCGTGGGTGCCGGTGGGGAAGGTCTGCGCGAAGGTGAACTCGCGCTTGTCGGCCTTCATCGCCTTGGCGAGCGTGGGCCCGTCGACGGCGCCGGCGTCTGCCAGCTTCTTGCTGAGCGAGATCGCCTGGCCGTTGTTGTTGATCGTCATCAACACGGCCATGTCCTTCTTCGGGCCGCCGATGCCGACCTGCACGCCGTAGATCAGGCCGTACAACACGTGCGCCATGTCGAGCTCGCCGTTGACGAGCTTGTCGCGCACGCCGGCCCACGAGGCCTCCTTGCTCGGGATGATCTTGATGCCGTACTTCTTGTCGAAGCCGAGCACCGAGGCCATCACCACCGAGGCGCAGTCGGTGAGCGGGATGAAGCCGATGCGCACTTCCTCTTTTTCCGGCTTGTCGGAGCCCTGGGCATGCACGGCGCTCTGCAGGCCGGGGACGAGGCCGGCGGCGCCGGTGGCGGCAGCGGCTGCGATGAGGTTGCGACGGCTCATGTCGATGGGTCTCTGGACGGGGGTCTGATCGCTCATGGGGGTACGGCTCTCGTCATGACGTGCACAAAGCAAAAACGGCGTCCGCATGAGCATGGTTCATCCATCGAACCGTTCTCATGGGGACGCCGTCGTCCTGCCCGAACCGCGCCTGCATTGGTGCGGGCCGGGCTGTCAGTGAAGGTCGCCGTTGACCTTCGAACGAGTCTAAGCAACAACTGCGCCATTGCATCGCAGCGGCGCCGACGCGTATCAGATGAGGAGATCGGCCACGTCGACGACGCGCTGCGCCACCTCGGAGATCTTCAGCTTCTTGTCCATGGCCGTCTTGCGCAAGCGGATGTAGGCCTCGCTTTCCGTGATGGCATGGCGACCCATGAGCACGCCCTTGGCCCGGTCGATGATCTTGCGCTCGCTCAGTGCCGTGCGCGCGCTCTCCAGCTCGCTACGCAAGGCCTCCTCGTGCTGAAAGCGCGCCAGAGCCACTTCCAGAATCGGCTTCACGCGTTCCGGCGCCAACCCGGCCACGACATAGGCCGACACCCCGGCGGCGATGGCGGCCGGCACGTGCGTCGTGTCGATGTCTTCGGTGAACAGCACGATCGGGCGCCGAGCGTCACGCGTGGCGACGACCACGTGCTCGAGCGTGTCGCGCGCCTGGCTGTCGGCATCGACGACGATCAGGTCCGGCATGATCTGGGCGAGCCGGTCGGGCAGGAACACGTCGGCAGGCAGCACGGCGACGATGTTGTAGCCGCTTTGCAGCAGCCCTATGCGCAGCACCCGCGACCGCGCCGCCTCGGTGCGGTCTTCGTCGTTGAGTGAGCTGCCGAGCAGGGTGTCGGGCGCGACCACCACGATGCGCAGGGAATGCAGGGATTCCATGCTGCCACGGGGCAGCAACATTCAAGCCATCGCAACGCACACGGCCGTGCGCTGGGGGAGTGTGTCGTCAGATCAACGCGGCAGATCACCGAGTGTGCTCACCTGCTCACCATTGGTAGCCGAGCGTCGCCTGCACCGTGCGTTCCTGGCCATACCAGCACCATTGCACGCCGTTGACGTAGCAGCTGGTGATGTGGCGCTTGTCGAACAGGTTGGCGGCGTTGACGGCGAAGTGCAGGCCGCGCAGGGTGGGGCTGAAGCGGACGAGGTCGACGCCGGCCGTCGCATCGACCAGCGTGTAGGTTGGCGTGTCGACCCGCCGCGCGACCGCCGTGCCGTCGGCATTGGTGGTGTAGCCGCCGTACACGCCGCCGACGTAGCGCACGCCACCACCCAGGTTCACGCCGCCGAAGGTGCCGGCGGGCACGACGTAGTTGGCGAAGAGGCCGGCGTTCTCCTTGCCGACGCCGATCAGCGGGTCGCCGACGTTGAACGCGTTGTCGTCCTGCAGGGTGCGCTGCTGCTGGTGGCTGTAGTTGGCGGTGAGGTCCAACCCGAGCGCCAGCGGCACCTTGGCTTCGAACTCGAATCCCTGGGACTGCACCTTGCCGCTCTGCGTCGAGCTGTAGGTGATCGGGTTGCTCACGACGACGTTGGTCTGCTCGATGCGGAACAGCGCCGCGGTGAGCAGCACGGGCGTGCCGGGCGGCTGGTACTTTACGCCACCCTCGACCTGCCGGCCGACCGACGGATCGGCGATGCCGGACGTGCCGTCGCCCTTCGCGACGAGCGTCGATTGCGGCTCGAACGAGGTCGACAGGCTGGCGTACGGCGCGACGCCGTTGTCGAACAGGTAGAGGCCGCCCAGGCGGTAGGTGAACTTGTGGTCGCTCTTCGTCTGGGCGGTGCCGGAGGCGGTTTCGTCGCCGCGTGCGTGGTCGTAGCGGCCGCTCGCGGTCAGGTGCGCGCCGCCCCAGTCGATCTGGTCCTGGGCGTACACGCCGGTCTGGCGCTGGCGCACGAAGTAGTCGGCGTGGTAGGGGAACGTCTCGATCGACGGAGGGAGGCTGACCGTGCCGTACACCGGCTGGTACGCGTTGATCGGGGGAACGGTGCCGGTGAAGTCGAAGCCGGCGTTCTCGCGGGCGCGTGCCGTCTGCTGGTCGAGGCCGAACAGCAGGTGGTGCGAGAAGGCGCCGGTGGCCACCGTGCCGGCGACCTGGTTGTCGAAGGTCCAGTTGTAGAGGCTCTCGTTCGTGCGCAGCAAGCCGCGACCGAACGTGGTGAGGGTGTCGTCGGTCGGCGTGCCGGTGGTGTAGGCGCCCTGGGCGTCGGCGTCGACGTGCTGGTAGCGGCCGCTCAGGCGGAGGCTCCAGTCGGTGCTCAGGCGGTGGGTCGCGATGTAGGTGAGGCTTTCCTGCTGGCGCGCGTACTTCTGCAGCGCAGGCTCGCCGTCGGCGAACTTGGTCGAGATGACGCCGTTCGGGTTCGGATCGAGCGTGCCGAGCAGCGGGGCGACGCCGTAATTGCCGTTCCTGGGGTCGTGCGACACGTTGGCGAGCAGCGTCAGCGTGGTCGGTCCGTCGGCGCCGAACAGGATCGACGGGCTGAGGCTGGTGCGCTGGCGGCTGCCGAAACTCTGCTGCGTGTGCGCGCCGTTCACCGTGCCGTTGAAGCGGTAGCGGATGCTGCCGTCCTGCGACAGCGCACCGGCCACGTCGCCGTCGAGCCGATACAGGTCGTCCGTGCCGTAGGTGGCCTCGACGCTGCCGCCGGAGAGCCCGGGCAGTGCCATGCGGCTGGTCTCGGCGATGAGCCCGCCCGGGCTCGACTGACCGTACAGCACCGACGCCGGGCCCTTCACCACCTCGATGCGGTCGAGCCGCGACACGTCGATCTGCGTAGCGGCATACCCGGTCGGGCTGATGAAGACCTTCAGGCCGTCGAGGTACTGCGGTGCGTCGAAGCCGCGCAGCTTGAACAGGTCGTAGTTCTCGGCGTTGGCGCCGCGCGTCTCGGGCGTGATGCCTGCTGTGTAGCGCAGCGCCTGGTCGAGGTTGGCGACGCCACGGGTTTCGAGGTCGGCGCGGGTGATGACGGTGATCGATTGCGGCGTGATCAGCAGCGGCGTGTCGGTCTTGGTGCCGGAGCTCGCGACGTTCTGGCGGTTGCCGGAGACGACGACGGCGTGGAGGTTCGTCGCGTCGCTTGCCGGCGCTGCGGCGTGGTCAGGAACGGTGGCGTCGTCGGGCGCGGCCGGGTCTGCATGGGCTGCGCCGATGGCGGCACACAGCGCGAGAACCGCTGCGGCGCCGGAAGTGAGGGCATGACGGGACATAAACGTTGCTCATAGGAATGATTCGCATTCAGATTCTATGAGGCAGGTCGAACGTCGGTCAGGCGCGTGTTGCATCCCAGCAAAACAGTTGAACCGGGTCTTTGTCCGAGAGCGAGACCACGGCATCGAACCGGAAGCCGAGGGCCCGAAGCAGCCGGATCGACCGGCTGTTGTCGGCCGCGGTGATCGCCGCCAGCCGGTGCAGGTTCAGATGGTCGGCCGCGTGCCGCATGACCGCCCGCGCCGCCTCCTCGGCGTACCGCGCGCCGCGGTGTGCGGCCAGGAAGGCGAAGCCGAGGTCGACGTCGTCGAGACCGTCGCGCTTCGTCAGTCCGCAGATGCCGACCGGCATGCCGGCGCCGAGGAGTTCGACCGCATAGAAGCTGAAGCCCCGCGCGGCCTGCATCGCCATCGGGCCGGCGACGATCGCCGCTTCGGCATCGGCCAGCGTGCGGATGCCGCGGTCGCCGATGAAGCGCAGCCAGTCGGGCTCGTTGACCAGTTCGAGCCAGAACGCGGCATCGCTGCGGCCAAGCAGCCGCAGGCTCAGCCGGCTGGTGACGAGCGGGGTCACGCCAGCGCGTGCGCGATCTCGTGCACGCGGTGGCAGGCCGCCCATTGGCCGCCGCCAAGGTCCTGCAGCACCGGCACCTCGACGCGGCAGCGCTCCACCACGTACGGGCAACGCTGGTGGAAGGTGCAGCCGGGCGGCGGATTCAGCGGCGAGGGCAGGTCGCCGGTGAGCGGCTTGCGGGCGCTGCGCTGCGCCGCGTCGATGCGCGGCGTGCTGGCGAGCAGCGCCTGGGTGTACGGGTGACGCGGCGTCGCGAACAGCGCGGTCTTCGGCGCCCGTTCGACCACCTTGCCGAGGTACATCACGAGCACGTCGTCGGCGATGAGTTCGACCACCCCGAGGTTGTGCGAGATGAACACGTAGGCGACGCGGGTCTCGTCCTGCAGGTCCATCAGCAGGTTGAGCACCTGCGCCTGGATCGACACGTCGAGGGCCGACACCGGCTCGTCGGCGACAACGACCGCCGGCCGCAGCATCAACGCCCGCGCGATCGCGACCCGCTGCCGCTGGCCGCCCGAGAACATGTGCGGATAGCGCTCGGCGTGCTCGGGCCGCAAGCCGACGCGTGCCATCAGCGCCCGTGCCTGCTCGTGCCGCTCGGCCTTGCCGAGGTCGGTGTTGAGCAGCAGCGGCTCTTCGAGCGCGTGCAGGATCTTCTTGCGCGGGTTCAGGCTCGCGTACGGGTTCTGGAACACCATCTGCACCTGACGCCGCAGCAGCTTGCGCACGCCGAAGTCGGCCTTGTTCGCATCGGTGCCGACGACTTCGAGTTCGCCGGACGTGGGTGCCTCGATCAGCGTGAGCTGCCGGGCCAGCGTGCTCTTGCCGCAGCCCGATTCGCCGACCACTGCGAGCGTCTGCCCGGCCAACAGGTCGAACGACACGCCGTCGAGCGCACGCGCAATCGCCTTCGGCTTGAGGAAACCCTGCGCGACCGGGTAGTGCTTGACCAGCGACTTGGCGCTGAGGACGGGTTGCAGGGTCATGTCAGTGCTGCCCGGCCGCCCGAAACCACTGACCGCCCCCTGGCGGGGCGTCGGCGGAAGAGAAGACCCCGACTGCTCCGGGTCGTCCCGCCGTAGCGCCATCCGGCTTGCTAGCCGGATGGCAGGAGCGAAGCGACGTGGGGGCGGTTCTCATATGGCGGGCGCGAGTGCGTCGAACACGGGGCTGTCGCCCGTCAGCGGGTAGAAGCAGCGCGCCTGTGCCCCCGGCGAACCGTACAGCGCCGGCTGCTCCGTGCGGCAGTTCGGCTGCACGTACGGGCAGCGGGGCGACAAGAGGCAGCCCTGCGGCCGGTCGTAGGCGCCCGGAACCACGCCGGCCATGGAGCGCAACCGCCGCTGGCCGACGTTGTGCTCGGGCAGCGCCGCGAGCAGCGCCTCGGTGTACGGATGGCGCGGCGCCGTGAACACCTGCGGCACCTGCGCCGTCTCGACCACCTGGCCGGCGTACATCACGACCACCCGGCTCGCGATTTCGGCCACCACGCCGAGGTCGTGCGTGATGAGCAGCAGCGCCATGCCGCGTTCGCTTTGGAGCTTCAACAGCAAGCGGAGCATCTGCGCCTGGATGGTCACGTCGAGCGCCGTCGTCGGCTCGTCGGCGATCAAGAGGCGCGGGTTGCAGGCGATCGCCATCGCCACCATCACGCGCTGGCTCATGCCGCCGGAGAGCTGGTGCGGGTAGGCGGTGAGGCGGCGCTCCGGGTCGGGGATGTCAACGTCGCGCAGCAGTTCGAGCGCGCGGGCGCGCAGCACGCGGCGGCTCGCCGGCTCGTGCAGGCGCAGCGTTTCGATGAGTTGATCGGCCACCGTGAAGCACGGGTTCAGGCTCGCCATCGGGTCCTGGAAGATCATGGCGATGTCGCGGCCGAGGAGCGATCGGCGCTCGCGCGCGCGCATCGTCAACAGGTCGCGGCCGTCGTACGCCAGCCGCCGCGCGCTGACGCGGCCCGGCGCATCGATCAAACCCATCAGCGCCAGCGCGGTCACGCTCTTGCCGGAACCGGATTCGCCGACCACGCCGACCACCTCGCCGGCAGCGACCGTCAGGCTGACACCGTCGACGGCCTTGAAGGGGCTCGTCGTGGGGCCGAATTCGACGTTGAGACTGGCCACGTCGAGCAGGGGCCGTTGCGTGTCGGCCGCGGTCATTGCGTTTTCCCTCTGGCGAAATGCCTCTCGCCGGCAGACGTGGTGGGACGGCAGGGCACTCGCACACAGGAGTGTCCGCCGCCGCCAGGGCGGCTCCCCCTCGACCTCCTGTGTGCGAGCACCCTGCCGTCCTGTGCGTTCCGAGGCGTTGCTGAGCGGCGGCTCACCATAAGGGGAAAGGTCACCACGGTGGAAGGAGGGTGTGGTGCTCGGGCACCGGACGTGAAGGGGGAGCCGCCCTGGCGGCGCAGGACAGTCCGGTGACCGAGTGCCGCACCCTCCTCGATGAGCGCCGAGCCCGGTGCACGACGGCGCAGGTTCACCGCTTCAACCTCGGATCGAGCGCATCCCGCAACCCGTCGCCCATCAGGTTGAAGGCGAGCACGGAAACGAGGATCGCCAACCCCGGCAAGGTCACCACCCACCACGCGCTGACAATGAACTCCAACGCGCTCGCCAACATCGAACCCCATTCCGGCGTGGGCGGCTGCGCACCCAGGCCGAGGAAGCCGAGCGCCGCCGCGTCGAGGATGGCCGACGAGAAGCCGAGCGTGGCCTGCACGATCAGCGGCGCGGCGCAGTTGGGCAGCACGGTGTTGAACATCAGCCGACCGGTGCCGGCGCCGGCCAGGCGCGACGCGGCGACGTAGTCCTTGCCCATCTCGCCGATCACCGCGGCACGCGTCAGCCGCACGAAATGCGGCAGCATGACGATGGCGATCGCGTACATCGCGTTGAGCAGGCCGGGCCCGAGGATGGCCACCACTGCCACCGCGAGCAGCAGGCTCGGCAGCGCCAGCATGATGTCCATCGCCCGCATGATCGTGAACTCGACCGCGCCGCGGTAGAAGCCGGCGAGAAGGCCCAGCACCACGCCGCCGGAAAGCGACAAGCCGACCGACACGAGCCCGATCAGCAGCGACAGCCGTGTGCCGTGGAGCAGCCGCGAGAGCATGTCGCGGCCGACCGGGTCGGTGCCGAGCAGGAAGCGGTGGCCGTCGACCGGCGACCACGAGGGCGCGACGAGCGTCGCGTCGCGGTACTGCTCGCTCGGCGAGTAGGGCGAGATCACGCCCGCGAACACGGCGCACAGCAGCAACGCCACGATCACCACCAGGCCCGCGACCGCGCCGCGGTTGCGGCTGAAGTTGCGCCAGAACTCGACCGCCGGCGACGGCGGCACCGGTGGCTGGCCGCCCGTCGTCGGCGCGAGCGTGGCAATGACCACCGGCGGTGCACCCGGCAGCCCGACATCGCCGGTCGGCGTGGTGCTCAGCGTGCCGTCAGCCATGGCGGATGCGCGGGTTGATGGCGCTGTAGAGCAGGTCGACGAAGAGGTTCACCGCGATGATGATCGTCGCCGTCAGCAGGATGCCGCCCTGCACGGCCGGGTAGTCGCGGCGGTGGATCGCCTCGACCAGCCATTTGCCGATGCCGGGCCAGGAGAAGATCGTCTCGGTGAGGATGGCGCCAGCGAGCAGCGTGCCCACCTGCAGGCCGATCGTCGTCACGACCGGGATCAGCGCATTGCGCAGCGCATGGATCGCGACCACGCGAAACGACGACGCGCCCTTGGCCCGCGCCGTGCGCACGTAGTCTTCCCGCAGCACTTCGAGCATCGAGCTGCGCGTCATGCGCGCGATCACCGCCAGCGGGATCGTGCCGAGCGCGATCGCCGGCAGGATCAGGTGCGACACGGCACTGCGGAACGCGCCCTTGTCCGGCGCAAGGAGGGAGTCGATCAGCATGAAGCCGGTGACCTGCGGAATGTCGTAGACCACCGAGATGCGGCCCGACACCGGCGTCCAGCCGAGCGACACCGAGAACGTGAGGATGAGCAGCAGGCCCCACCAGAAAATCGGCATCGAAAAGCCGGTGAGCGACGCGCCCATCACCGAATAGTCCCAGACGGTGTTGCGCTTCACGGCCGCCAGGATGCCGGCCGGCAGCCCGACGCCGACCGCGAACAGCAACGCCACCAGCGACAGCTCGACCGTCGCCGGAAACAGCGTGATGAACTCGTGGAACACCGGTTCGTGCGTGATGGTCGACAGGCCGAGATCGCCGTGGAGCGCCCGCCAGACGTAGTCGAGATACTGCTGCCAGAGTGGCCGGTCGTAGCCGAAGTCGTGCAGCAGCCGCTGGTACCGCTCGGCCGACATGCCGCGCTCGCCCGACAGCGCCTCCACCGCATCGCCCGGCAGCAGGCGGATGAGCGAGAACACGAGCAGCGTGATGCCGATGAAGGTCGGCACGACGAGGCCGAGGCGCTTGAGGAGGAAGGCGAACATGGTGGTGTTGCCGGCTGAGTCAGATGAACACTTCTTCGTAGGTGCCAGGTTCGGCACGACGCAATGCAATTGCAACGGCAGCGACTGCCGAGCGTATGCGCGGCCAACTCGTCGTGGAAAGAACGACGATGGCGATCCGACGTGCAGACAGGTTCTGCTGGTACTTCAAGTTGCGGTCCGTCGTGACCAGTACGTCGAACCCTGCTTGCTCGGCCGCGCTGAGAAGTTCTCCATTCTTCAAGCTCGACCATTCGCATTCGTACGCCGTGATCACCTCCGCCCAGGGCAAGTGTTCGCGCAACGGCGCTGGTGTCCCCTGGTCAAACAAGACACGCACTCAAGCAGGCTCGAACGCGCTTCGGGCCGCGTGTTCGAGGACAGCCCGGGCCTGCGCCAGCGACACGCCCGGAAACAGGCTGACGAATTCGGCGATCGACACGTCGTCTTCCAAATTTTCGAACAAAGCAGCCACAGGCACGCGCGTCCCGTCGAACACCCACGCGCCGCTGAACCGTTCAGGGTCGCGTTCGACCGCAGCGCAACTTGCCCAATCGATCACCGCGGATCCTCCACCAGATCCGCCTTGTCGAAGAAATGGTGCGACGTGGCGTCCATGAGATAGCCGGTCACCTCGCGGCGGATCGGGTCGAAGGCGACCGAATGGGCGATCGGGACCAGCGGCACCTCGTCGTGGATCAACGCCTGCGCCTTCTTGTAGATCGCCGCGCGCACGTTCTGGTCGGTGGCGAGCTTGGCTTGCTTGAGCAGCGCTTCGAACTCCTTGTTGCACCAACGGGCGGTGTTGCCGCCGCCGGCGACGGCGGCACAGCTGAGGATCGGGCCGAAGAAGTTGTCGGGGTCGCCGTTGTCGCCGGACCAGCCATACATCATCGCCTGCTGCTCGCCCGACTTGCTGCGCTTTCGGTACTCGCCCCACTCGAACGTGACCAGCCGCGCGGTGATGCCGACCTTGGCCCAATCGGCCTGGATCAGCTCGGCCATGCGCTTGCCGTCCGGGTTGTAGGGCCGGCTCACCGGCAGATACCAGAGGTCGATCACCGTGCCGGGGGCGATGCCGGCCTCGGCCAGCAGCGCACGCGCCTTGGCCGGGTCGTAAGGGTGGTCGACGATGTCGGCGTTGTACGACCAGAGCGTCGGCGGGATGATGGTTTTGGCGGCTTGGCCGGCGCCCTGGTACACGGTGGCGATGATCGACTGCTTGTTGATGGCCATCGTCAGCGCGAGGCGCACGCGCTTGTCGTCGAACGGTTTGCGCAGCACGTTGAACGAGACGTAGCCGATGTTCAGGCCGTTTTGCTCCAGCACTTTCAGGTCGCGCTCTGCCTTCATCAGCTTCACGTCGGCCGGCTTCGGATAGGCCATGACATGGCATTCGCCGGTCTTCAGCTTGGCGTAGCGCACCGAGGCGTCGGTGGTGATGTCGTAGACCAGCTTGTCGATCTTCGGTCGGCCACCCCAGTACCCATCGAACGCGTCGTAGCGGATCACCGCGTCCTTCTGGTACGAGCGGAACTTGAACGCGCCGGTGCCGACCGGCTCCCGATCGATGACCTCGGGCGTGCCGGCGGCCATCATCTTGTCGGCATATTCGGCGCTCAGGATGGAGGCGAAGTCCATGCCCATGTCGGCCAGGAACGGCGACTCGGGCCGCTTCATCACGAAGCGCACGGTCAACGGGTCGAGCTTCTCGACATGGTCGACGAAGCTCTTCACGTCCATGTCCTCGAAGTACGAGAAGCTCTGGCCGGGGTTCGTCTTGTGGAACGGATGGTTCGGGTCGGCCATGCGGTTGTACGAGAACAGCACGTCGTCCGCATTGAAGAACCGGGTCGGCTTGAAGCGCGCCGTGCTGTGGAACTGCACGTTCGGCCGCAAGTGGAAGGTGTAGCTCATGCCGTCCGGCGTGGCCTCCCAGCGCTCGGCGAGACCAGGTATCAGCACCGTGGTTCCGCGCTTGAATTCGACCAGCCGGTTGTACATCGGGACCGACGACGCATCGAGCGTGTTGCCGAGCGTGTAGAACTGCGGGTTGAAGCCTTCCGGGCTGCCTTCGGCGCAGTAGACCAGGGTTTTCGGCACCGCGGACGTGGTTGCCGCGCCGACCGTGATCACCATGGCGAGCGCGCTGGCCCATGCCGCCACTCGCCCGGCGTGGCGCCATTTCGTCATCGAACGCAAGAGGCGTGACATCACCGCGAACCGTACATCATGTTCCGTGCCAGCAACGCTTTCACCGGCGGCAGCGCCTGCAGCGCCGCCAGCCCGAGGCCGCGCAACGCGCCCGCGCCGGGCAATGCCCAGGTGAAGCTGCGGGCGAGGAAATCGGTGGTGGCGATCAGCGCCCAGCGGTCCGGGCCACGCTGCCATTCGAGCCGGCGCAGCACCGCGTCGACGTCCGACGAGGCCGACAGCGCATCGACCAGTTCGTAGGCATCGCGCAGGCCGAGGTTCAAGCCCTGGCCGGCGACGGGGTGCATCGTCTGCGCGGCGTTGCCGATGCGCACGGTGCGGCCGTCGGTGAGGGTGCGTTCGGCGTTGAGGCCGAGCGCGAAGCGTTTCAGCGGCGTGACGCCGGTGATCCGGCCCACGTCGGCATCGAACACGGTGTTGAGCACGGTCAAGCGCTGCGCATCGTCGAGGTCGGCGATGGGGTCGTTCGCGCTGTCGGCGCACCAGACCAGCGCGGCCTCGTCGCCTGGCAACGGCAGGAGCGCGGCCGGGCCGTGGCGCGTGAAGCGCTCGTAGGCCACGCCGGGCCGGTGGCCGCTGCGCGTCACGCGGCCGACCCAGGCGGTCTGGCGGTAGTCGTGGGCGATCGCCTTGCGGGCCTGGGTCGCGAACACGCCGCCTTCGGCGATCACGCCGAGATCGAACCGCTCGACGATGCCGGCATCGATTTCCACGCCGCCGTCCACGCTCTGGCAGGCTGCGACCGGCGTGCCGTAGCGGCTCGTCAGTCGCACGGGATCTGCCGCGCAGGCCGCGGCCCACACCTTCTGCAGATGGGCGACGAGCGGCCCATAAGGCAGCACGGCGCCGAGCTGTGCCACGCCGGCATCGGCGGCGGTCAGGCGCACCGTCGGCTCGCCGAAGAGCGACGCGAGCGGCCTCGGCAGCGACGGCGCCTGCTGCGTGACATGCACTTCGAGGATCGGCTGCGCACCGACGCCGGTCCAGCCGCCGAGACGCTCCAGGAGTTCGACGCTGCCGAGGGAGAGCGCCAGGGTGCGGCCGTCGGCGGACACGTCCTTGTCGGCCGGCCGTGCGTCGAACACCGTCACTTGCGCCATGGGCAGCCGGCGCGCGGCGAGCAAGGCAAGCGTCAAGCCGACCGGGCCGGCGCCGACGATGGCGATCTGCAGTCGTACGTGCTCGTTCACACGGGTTCCAGGCAGCCGATCGACATGACCGAGGCCTATTATCCCCGTGCCGGCATCCGGCCGGTGACCAGCGGGGAGACACGCCATGGGCTTGATGGATTTCATCAAGAAGCAGTTCATCGACGTCATCGAGTGGACCGAGCACGGCGACGGCGTGCTCGCCTGGCACTACCCGATGGCCGACAACGAGATCCAGTACGGCGGCAAGCTCACCGTGCGCGAAAGCCAGGTGGCGGTGTTCGTCAACGAGGGCCGCATCGCCGACGTGTTCGGTCCCGGCCTCCACACGCTCACCACCCAGACGCTGCCGCTGCTCACCAACCTGCGCAACTGGGACAAGCTCTTCCAGAGCCCGTTCAAGAGCGACGTCTACTTCTTCAGCACGCGCCAGCAGGTCGACCAGCGCTGGGGCACGAGCCAGCCGGTGACGATTCGCGACGCCGACTTCGGCGCGGTGCGCTTCCGCGCGTTCGGCAACTACAGCTACCGCATCGCCGACGCGCGGCTCTTCTACACCGAGATTTCCGGCACGCGCGACCTCTACACCGTCGCTGATCTGGACGGCCAGCTGCGCGCCTTGATGCTGCAGCACATCTCCGGCGGCGTGGCGGCGAGCGGTGTCGCCTTCCTCGACCTGGCCGCCAACCAGGTCGCCTTCGCCAAGGCGCTGCAGGACGCGACCGCGCCCGCCTTCGCCAAGATCGGTTTGCAGCTCGAGGCCGTGACGGTGCAAAACCTCTCCCTGCCCGACGACCTGCAAAAGATCCTCGACCAGAAGATCGGCATGGGCATGGTCGGCAACGACATGGGCAAGTTCCTGCAATACCAGACCGCGCAGGCGATTCCGAAATTCGCCGAAGGCGCAGGCGAAGGTGGCGGGATCGCGGGCGACGCGATGGGATTGGGCGCCGGCGTGGCGCTCGGTCAAGTGCTCGCGCAGCAGCTCGGCACCGGCCTGAGGACCGAGCCGCCCGGCGCGCCGTCGGCATCGCCTGCCGCGGCAGCGATCCGCCCCGACGAGGTCATGGCGACGCTGGAAAAGCTCGGCGACCTGAAGGCCAAAGGCATCCTGACGCAGGAGGAGTTCGACGCGAAGAAGTCGGAGCTTCTGAAGAAGCTGGTGTGAAGGCCAGGGCTGCGCGAGGCGTCGCGAGCACCTGCGCAATCAAGCTCTAACCGGCGCTGCGCAGCACATTGGTCAGTGGCCGGCCGGCACCGTCGCGGTAGATGTCGAAATCGCTGTCGATCGTGAGCACCTGCCGAATGCGCAGCCGCGTCGCTGCCTCGGCAATCGACGCATCGGCCAAGTCGAACGGCAGGTCGGCAAAGCGCTCGCAGATGCGCAGAACAGCGTTCAACGAAGCGGGTTGCGGGCTGTCCAGCTCGATGCCGCCTTGCTGCGCCCAACGCAGGAAGTCGAGCGCGGCAGCGCTGGCGATGCGCCGAGCGAGAAGTGCGTAGACCTCGCCGGCGCACAGCCAGGTGGTGATCAAACGCGGTTCAGAATGCGTCTGCAACCAGTTCAGCACCGGCAGATGCCAATGGTCGGCGGCGTTGAACAGCGCGACCAACGGCCCGCTGTCGACCAGCAGCGGGCCGACAACGCCAGGCACCGAACGACGCGCTCGTCGACCCGGAGACGCGGCCCTTGCCCGCGCACTGGCTTTCACCTCAACCACGCACCTGCCGCTTCTCGCCTCGTCGAGCGTCTTTGGCCGACAAGTCTTCGAACAGCAGCGCCTTGCGGTTCTGCGCCAGGTCCACCGGGCCGCTGTGCTTGCCGAACAACTCGCGCCCCACTTCATAGGCGGAACGCAGCGGCGTTGGCGTGGCATCCAGATACAGCTGCAACGCCTCGCGGATCAATTCGCTGGCCGGGCGCCCCAACGCCGCGCTGCGCTGCCGCAGGCTGTGTTCGAGGGCGGTTGCGAGTTTGACGGTCATCGTCATGGTTCGATCCGTGAGGGGAATGATGTAATACGTTGATTATTACTCCACGGCAAATTCGATGCCGTCCGGGCCGCATCTCCCTTGCCAGGGTCGGCGCCCCTCGCCGCTAAACTTGCTGCGTGCACCGTCAAGGTGAAACCCTTCCAGAGCGTGAGAGGCCTGCGTTCATGCCCGCTCATCACGTCAACGCACCGCTCACGCTCTGAGTGGTCACGCCATCTGTTCCTGACGCTCCGTTGCAGCGCGTCTACCGGGCCGCCTGCCCGAACTGCGGCGCACCGGTCGAGTTCCGCTCGGCCGCGTCGGCGTTCGCGGTGTGCAGCTTCTGCCGCAGCACCGTCGTCCGCGATGGCGACGCGTTGCGGCGCACCGGCACCAGTGCCGAGCTGTTCGACGACCACAGCCCGCTGCAACTCGGCACTGCGGGCCGCTGCCAGGGCCAGCCGTTCACCCTCGTCGGCCGGCTGCAGTACGGCACCGACGACGGCACCTGGAACGAGTGGCACGCCCTTTTCGACGACGGCGACGCACAGCGCCCCGCCTGGCTGAGCGAGGACAACGGCCGCTACGTGCTCGCGTTCGACGGCCCGCCGCTCGTGCCGCCGCCCCCGCCGGCGGAGGCGATGGTGGTTGGCACCGACGGTGTGCTCGCCGGCCAGCGCTGGACGGTCGCCTCGATCACCACGGCGCGGCTCATCGCCGTGCAGGGCGAACTGCCGTCGCCGCCGAACACGACGACCGCGTTCAAGGTCGTCGACCTGCGCAACGCGCAAGGCGAGGTCGCGACCCTCGACTACAGCCGGCCCGGGCCACCCGGCTGGTCGCTCGGCCGGTCGGTCGCGCTCGCCGATCTGGCGATGACCGGCTTGGCCGAGATCGCCGAGAAGACGCTCGCCGGCCGCGCCATCGGGTGTCCGAACTGCGGAGCCGCGATGCCAGTGACGCTCGCGAGCACGCGGTCCGTGGTGTGCGGTCAGTGCAAGTCGGTCGTCGACCTGACCTCGGCCGAGCAAGGCGGCATCGGCACCCGCGCTCGCGCATTACGCGCAGGCGAACGCGGGCGAGCCGCAGATTCCGCTCGGCAGCGTCGGCCGACTGGCCCTGGGCAGCTCAGTGCCGATGCCGTGGCAAGTGGTCGGCTACGTCGAGCGCCGCACCGTTGCCGACCCCCGCGACGCCGAAGCCGAGAGCGAGTTCTGGCGCGAGTACCTGCTCTATCACCGCACGGCCGGCTTCGCCTTCCTCGTCGACGCGAACGACGGCTGGAGCTGGACGGTGACGCTGACCGGCGCCCCGGAACGCTTCGGCGACAGCGTGCGGCTCGACGGCACGCTGTACCGGCCGCTCTACACGTACGACGCCCGCGTGACCTACGTGCTCGGCGAGTTCTACTGGCGGCTGACCCGCGATCAGGCGACGCGCAACACCGATTACGTCGGCACCGGCGCGTCATCGGGCAGGCGGCTCAACCGCGAGGCGACGCTCGGCATGGCGACGGACGAGATCGTCTGGTCAGGCGGCGACACGCTGACCGCCGAAGCCGTTCGGCTCGCCTTCAACCTGCCGTCCGACGGTGCCGCCGCCCTGCAGCGCGACGCGTCGCCGGTGTCCGGCGCGATCGCCTGGAACTGGCGCACGGTGCTGCTCGTCTGCGTCATCGTGCTGGTGGTGTTGATGGTCATCCGCTGCTCCGATGGCGGCGGTGGCGGCGGCGTGTACCGCACGGGCGGCGGTGCGTACGGCGGCTACAGCTCGGGCGGAAGCCACAAGTAAAGTGCGGTTCAACCAAGAAGGATCTTTCCCATGATGGGCATCGAATGGATGAAACCGGGCGTCATCGTCGGCTCGATCCTGTTCGCGCTGATCGGCGTGCTGGTGTTCGCGGCGTGCTTCGTCATCGTCGACAAGCTCACGCCGTACCACCTGTGGCACGAGATCATCGAAAAGCGCAACACGGCGCTCGCGATCGTCGTGGCAGCGATGTGCATCGCCATCGGCATGATCGTGTCGGCAGCGATCCACGGTTGAGCGGTCGGTCGGCGCGGCCCGCATGACGACCCGGCCGTCGGCCGACGAGCCGCCACGGGCTGCCGTGCGGCCGGCCGAGGTGGCGCTGCTGGCGTCGGTGTTCGTCGTCGCGTCGTGCGGGCTGGTCTACGAGCTCGCCGCCGGCACGCTCGCGAGCTACCTGCTCGGCGACTCGGTGCTGCAGTTCTCGACCGTGATCGGCAGCTACCTGTTCGCGATGGGCGTGGGCTCGTACCTGTCGCGGTTCCTGGAGCGGCAACTGGTCGCGCAGTTCCTGCGGGTCGAGTTGCTGGTCGGGGTGATCGGCGGGCTGATGCCGACTGCGCTGTTCGCGCTGCACGCGGTCGCGGTCGATGGGTTTCGCTTGGCGCTCTACGCGATGGTCGGCGCGATCGGCGTCCTCGTGGGCCTGGAGATTCCGCTGGTGATGCGGCTGCTCCGGCGCGAGCTGGGCGGCGCCCGCGGCGGGTTGAAGACGCTGGTGTCCGAGGTGCTGACGTTCGACTATCTCGGTGCGCTGGCGGTGTCGATCGCCTTCCCGTTGCTGCTGTTGCCGCGGCTCGGCCTGATCCGCACCGGCGCCTTGTTCGGGCTGCTCAATGCCGGCGTGGCGGTGTGGGCGCTGTGGCTGTTCCGCGGCGAATTGCGGCAGTGGCGGGCTCATGCGCTGGCCTGCGCTGCGACCGTGGGGGTGCTGCTCTGCGGCTTCATCGCTGCCGACCGCGTCACCAGTTGGTCCGAGGACCGCTTGTACGGCGACGCGGTGCTCTACAGCGCCGACAGCGCCTACCAGCGCGTCGTCGTCACCGCGAGCCGCCACGGCGTGCGGCTCTTCCTCAACGGCAACCTGCAGTTCCACTCGCGCGACGAGTACCGCTACCACGAGGCGCTGGTGCACCCGGTGATGGCCGGGCACGGCGCGCCGCGACAGGTGCTCGTGCTCGGTGGCGGCGACGGCATGGCGGTGCGCGAGATCCTGAAATACCCGAGCGTGGAGCACATCACGCTGGTCGAGCTCGACCCGCACATGACGCAACTCTTCTCGACCCAGCCGCTGCTGCGCCAACTCAACCATGACGCGCTCCTGTCGCCCAAGCTCACCATCGTCAACACCGACGCCGCCGACTGGCTCGACCACACCGACGCGCAGTTCGACGTCATCGTGGTCGATTTCCCCGACCCGACCAACTTCTCCATCGGCAAGCTCTACACCAAGACCTTCTACGAGATGGTCGGCGCGCACCTGAACGCGGGCGGCTATGCCGTGGTGCAGACCACTTCGCCACTGATCGCGCGCCAGACCTTCTGGACCGTGGCGACCACGCTGGAGGCGGCCGGCCTGACGGTCACGCCGTACCACGCGCACGTGCCGAGCTTCGGCGAATGGGGCTACCTGATCGCGAGCCGCCGGCCCTACCGCCTGCCGACCGCCTTGCCGCCGGGGCTGCGTTTCCTGAGCGTCGCCGATCTGCCGCTGCTGTTCGACTTTCCGCTCGACATGGCACGCGTGCCGGCCGAGGTGAACCGGCTGTCGAACCAGATCCTCGTGCCGATCTACGAGGAAGAGTGGGGGCGCATCCATCCATGACTCGCCCGTGACGGCGCGGCCCGGCCTGTCGCGGCGTGCGGTGATGGCGGCGGCTGCGGCGTCCGCCGTCGTGCCGCTGGCCGGCTGCGAGCGGAGGCCGCTGCCGATCGGTGGGGCGTGGCTCGGCGCGTCGGCCGAGCGCGGGCATCTGCTGCGCCTTGCGGTTGAACGGCAAGGGCAGACGCCCGACGTCCAGCGCCGTGCCGCGGTGGTCGTGGTCGGTGCCGGCATCGCCGGGCTCGCGGCCGCGCGTGCGCTCGCGGCGGCGGGCGTCGACGACGTGCAGGTGATCGACCTGGAGGACGCTGCCGGCGGCAACAGCCGGGGCCACCGCCTCGGCGGCATGGCGTGTCCGCTCGGTGCGCACTACCTGCCGCTGCCCGGCCCGCAGGCCATCGAGGTCGCCGAGCTGCTGGACGGATTCGGCCTGCGCCGCACCGTTGCCGGCGTGCCGGTGTACGACGAGCGCACGCTGTGCCACACGCCGCGCGAGCGTCTGCACATCGCCGGTGCGTGGCACGAGGGACTGCTGCCCCCGGTGGAGGCGTTGCCGCGCGCCGAGCAGGCGGCGACGCTGGCCGAGTACCGGCGCTTCAGCGCCGATGTGGCCACGGTTGGGCGCAACGGCGCATTCGCCATGCCCACGGCGCGCAGCGTCTGGACGCCGGCGCTGTCCACGCTGGACACGGTCACCTTCGACGGCTGGCTCGACCGTGAAGGCTACGTCGCCCCGGCGCTGCGCTGGTACCTCGACTACTGCTGCCGCGACGATTACGGCGCCGGCAGTGCGCGGGTCTCGGCCTGGGCCGGTTTGCACTACCACGCGAGCCGGCACGGGTTCGCCGCGCCGGGCGACAGGGCCGATGCGGGCGACGCCGTCCTCACCTGGCCGCAAGGCAATGCCTGGCTGGCCGACCGGCTCGCCGCGCCACTCGGCGCGCGGCTGTCCACCGGCCGGGTGGCGCTGCGTGTGCGCGAGCTGCGCCACGGCGTCGAGGTCGACGTGGTCGACGCTCGCTTGCACCGCAGCGAGCGCTGGACCGCGCAACAGGTGGTCCTGGCCGTGCCGCTGTTCGTCGCCGCGCGACTCGTGGAGACGCCGCGGCCCGCGCTCGTCGCGGCGGCCGGCCTCGTCGCCCACGCACCCTGGCTGGTCGGCAACCTGTGGCTGGACCGGGCGCTCGACGACCACCCCGGCGCGCCGCCCTCATGGGACAACGTCGTCTATGCCGCGTCGGCGGACGGGCCGCGCGTGCCCGGCGTGCCGGCGGTGCCGACGCTCGGCTACGTCGACGCGATGCACCAGAGCCTGCGGCCGGACGCCGGCGCCACGGTGCTCACCACCTACTGGGCGCTCGGCGGTGACTCCGCCGGCCAGGCATCGACGCATCGGGCCGCGTTGCACTCGCTGCCGATGTCGACTTGGGGCTCGGCCGTCGTCGCGGATCTCGCCGTCGTCCACCCCGACCTCCCCGACAAGCTGCGCCAGATCGACCTGGCGCGCTACGGCCACGCGATGGCCGTGCCCGCACCCGGCGTGCGCAGCAGTGCGGCGCTGCAAGCGCTCGTGACGGCCGATGCCAGCGCTGGCCGCATCGTCCACGCGCATGCGGACTTGTCGGCTTACTCGGTGTTCGAAGAGGCGATCTACCAGGGCACGCGGGCCGGCCGCGTGGTGGCCCGTCGGCTCGCCGGCTAGCCGACGGACCGGCGAGCCGGATGTGGCTGTCAGCGTGCCGACACAACGACATTCCCACGCCACGACGGTGGTCCCACCACCCGCCCGCCAGGCGCGGCGCGCCCTGTCGACGACTGCGCCCGGACCCGCGCCGCTGCGCCTGCCGGCATGCATGACGCGCCGCTGCCGTTGCGCTGGCCGAGCGCGGTCGCGAGCAGTGCTTCCGCCGGGTCGCCGAGCGCGTGGTCGTAGTCGTCCGAGACCGCGCAATTCGGCGTGAAGCCGTCGGCGTAGTCGCCGAAACCGAGCGCGTTGACGAGGCTGAACTGGATGGTGAAGTAGGTCGTGCCGCAGTTGTCGGCGGGATGGAAGCCGTACGGCTTGCCGCAAGTGGACCCACCGATCAGGACCACCTGCAAGCCCACGCCGCGCAGGCCGTTGATGACCGACTCGCTGGCCGAACACGTGTCGGACGTGGCGAGCACGTAGACGCGAGACAGGCCGAGGCTCGGCAGTGGCTGCCCGGCCGCCAGGCTGTAGCCGAGCGTGACATCTCGAAACGGCCGTGCCGCCTTCGCGGCCGTCACCTTGAACGGATTCTTGTCGTTGTAGACGATGGTCGCGAACGGCTTGCCGGCCGTGGCGGTCGGCCCGGCAATCATGTAGGCCAGCTCGCTCGCGATGTCGAGATAGCCGCCCCGGTTGTAGCGCAGGTCGAGCACGAGATCGGTGATGCCGCTGGCCTGGAGCTGGGTGATCGCCGTGGTCAGCGCGGCTTCCGAGGTGCCGATGTGGGAGTCGAATTCGAGGTAGCCGACGCGCTGGTTGGGTGCGGGCAGGGTCATCGCTTTCGGCACCGGCACTTCGGTTTCCGCGGCGGCATCGAGGGTGATCGTGTGCTGCGTGCCGGTGCCGGGGTCGGCCAGCGTGAACGTGTGCAGGCCGGGCGCGGTGGGGAAGAGGCCAGCGTTCAGGGTGTCGATGCCGCTGGTGGTGTCGTCGGAGGTGAGGTCCACGCCGTCGACGGTCAGGATCATCATGCCGCGCGCCAGACCGGCCGCGTCGGCCTGCAGGCCGGGCGTGGTCGCGACGACGTAGGCGCTGCGCGGCGGCTGCTCGCTCGGCAAGGCGAGGCGCCATCCGTAGCCGTAGGTGTCGCCAGCGAGCGAGGATGCGGCATACGCGGCGCTGTCCTCGGTGAAGTGGTACGCGTCCTTGCGCTTGCCGGATGCCGTGGTCAGCGGCGACCGCAAGGCCTCGAAGTAGGCGATCGCCGTGGCATAGCCGCTCGGTGCGAGCAAGGACGGCGACAGCGCTTCGACATCCTGGTACCAGAGATAGGTCTCGTCGGTCCAGGAGCGCAGCCAGGCCTTTTCATCGGCCAGCGTGCCCGGCACGTCGCCGAACGCCACGTTCGTCAACGGGTTGATCGTGCCTGCCGCGCGCGGCGACACGCACCGCTCCGCGAGCGTCGACGATGGCGCCAGCACGGTGGCCGTGGGTGTGCTGCCGGCGCTGCCACCGCCACCGCCGCAGCCGGTGACGAGGACAGCGGTGAGAACGAAAGCCCAGGCCGTGACAGGGGCCGCGGCCCGGGGCTGGGGAGGAAGCGGCATGGCAGTGAGGTGTGCGTTCAAGAAATGCGTTCCGGATGTAGGGTCACGGCGCACGCTCGGAGGAAGGTGCGCTGGTGGAGGCAGAGAATCTACGCACGCCCCGTGCCACTCCGAATCAGGTCTAACCATGCTCTATCGTCGTCTCGGCCAAAGCGGCTTGAAGGTCAGCATGCTGTCCCTCGGGTCGTGGATCACGTATCACAACCAGGTCGACGCCCGTGCGGCGCAGGAGATGCTTGCCGCGGCGCGCGACCACGGCGTCAACTTCTTCGACAACGCCGAGGTGTACGCGCAAGGACGCAGCGAAGAGGTGATGGGCGCGGCGCTCAAGGCGCTCGGCTGGTCGCGGCTCGACTACATCGTGTCGACCAAGTTCTTCTGGGGCCTGTCCGACAGCGGCAGCAGCCGGTCAACCGCAAGAACACGCTGAACCGCAAATACCTGTCGCAGGCGATCGACGGGTCGCTCAAACGGATGGGTCTCGACTTCGTCGACCTCGTCTATTGCCACCGTCCCGATCCGCAGACGCCGATCGAGGAAACCGTGTGGGCGATGCACGACATGATCGCCCGTGGCAAGGCGTTGTACTGGGGCACGAGCGAATGGTCGGCGGCCGAGATCCGCGCTGCGTGGGACATCGCCGAGCGCCATCACCTGCACAAGCCGGTCGTCGAGCAGCCGGAATACAACCTGTTCCACCGGCGCAAGGTCGAGGTGGAGTACGCGCCGCTCTACGCCGACATCGGCCTCGGCCTGACCACCTGGAGCCCGCTCGCGTCGGGCCTGCTGACCGGCAAGTACAAGGGCGGTGTGCCGCAAGGCAGCCGCGCCACGCTGCCGGCGATGCGCGACATGATGGGCGGCCTGACCGACGCGGCGAAGAACGCGGCCGTCGACCGCCTGCGGCCGATCGCCGACGAGCTCGGCTGCACCCTGGCGCAACTCGCGATCGCCTGGGCGGCACGCGACGCGCGGGTCAGCACGGTCATCACCGGCGCGTCGCGCATGGAGCAGCTGCAGGCGAACCTGAAGGCGGCCGACGTCGTCGAGCGGTTGACGCCGGACGTGCTCGCGCGCATCGACGCGGCCACGGCGGCGCTTGCCGATTGACGGTTCAGGCGCATCCCGATTGCAACGCTGCGTGGCGATCCGATAATGGATTCGCTCTCCGCGCCTCGGAACGACAGGCGCGGCCGTCCGATCACCTCAGCCTGGACCTGCGACATGACATCGAAGCCGACTTCTCCCTTGCGCGTTGCCACTCTGGTGTTCACGCTCGCCGCCGCCGCCATGGTCCCGTTGTCCGGGTACGCGGCCGACAAGCCGCTCACTGCTCAACAGAGCAAAATGGGCTCGTGCAACACAGCAGCCGCCGGCAAGACCGGCGACGAGCGCAAGGCGTTCATGTCGGACTGCCTCAAGACCAAACCTGCGGTCGCCAAGACCTCGAAGATGGCGCAGTGCAACAAGGACTCGAAAGGCAAGAAGGGCGACGAACGCAAGACGTTCATGTCGACTTGTCTCAGCGCCAACTGAGTCGCTTGTTCAGCGGAGACGGGCCGCTTGAACGGCACGTGGGCGTCACTGCCCGTCAAGGGGCTGCTGACTTCACCACCGGAGTGAAATCGGACCACTGCTCGATTCGGAAGGCCCGAATGTCGCGGACCGACGGTGCAAACCAGCCGAGTGCCTTCAAGTCTTGAATGGCCAAAAAAAAGATTGGCCAAGTCTTCTGTTTGCGTCACATAAACGCTGCCTTGCCGCCATTCGAATCCGCGCCGCGTCAAAGTCGAGCGGATGTCGGTATAGGCCTGCGTCACCCCTTCGGGTGGTACTTCAACGTGTCAGCGACCACGAGATCGAACGCAATGGCGAACATCAATCGGCGTCCGGATCGTCTTGCATGCCCATCATCGGGTACTCGGCTTTCTCGCCGGTTTCGATCATGGTGACTTCGATCATCCAGTCGCCGTTGTCCAACTGGCGAACAGCCTTTCCGACCTCGTACTTCGGGCCGTAGGGGCCGAAGCTTTTGATCTTGCCGAGTGGAATGTCCGGCGGAGCGATGATTTCAAACATGGCATTTCCTCATCTGCAGCAGCTGCGTCCAACGAAACCCTAAACGCTGGTAATGTAGCTGCCCCCAACCCCTACAAGATCTCGAGACACACCCTGCCATGACCACGAAATCCAAAGCCAAGAAAGCCGTCACCCGCACCCGCGCCAAGTTGAAGCTGGCCACCAAGCACGCCAAGGCCGGCCTGCTCGGCGCCGCCGAACGCGTGTCGCTGCACGGCCGCGCCCTCGGCCAGATGACCGCCGAGAAGGACAAACGCGTGCAGGCCAAAGCCAACGCCGCGAAGATCGCGCAGCCCGTCGTCAAGGCCGCGCCGCCGCGGGCGACGATCGGTGTCGTGAAGGCGCCTGCCGCCTGACAGTTCTTCACCCGCCGCCGAAGCGCTGCCCGTCAACCGCTGCCGCCAGGCAGCGTTGAATGAGGACGACAATACTTCGGGAGTCGGTGATGAAGCGATTCAAGCGCGTGATCGGTGCGTGTCTGCTGGTGGGGCTCGGTACGGCCTTGAGCGGCTGCATCGTCGTGCCGTACGGCCATCCGCATCAGGGCTACTACCGTTATTACCACTGAGGTTTGACGGTCAGCGGAGGTGCGTCATAGCCCGTCGAGCAGGTCGCTCTGCTCGCGGCGCGACGGCGGCACCACGCCGAGGTGGCGGTAGGCGGCGAGCGTGGCCACGCGACCGCGCGGCGTGCGTTGCAGGAAGCCCTGCTGGATGAGGAACGGCTCGATGACGTCCTCGATCGTGTCGCGTTCCTCGCCGATCGCCGCGGCGACGTTGTCGAGCCCGACTGGGCCGCCGTCGAACCGGTGCACGACCGCGTCGAGCAGTTTGCGGTCCATGGTGTCCAGGCCTTCCGCGTCGACGTCGAGCATGGCGAGCGCCAGGTCGGCGAGCGGCGCGGTGATGCGCCCGTCGGCGCGCACTTCGGCGTAGTCGCGCACCCGGCGCAGCAGCCGGTTGGCGATCCGCGGCGTGCCGCGCGAACGTCGCGCGAGTTCGAACGCGCCGCGCTCGTCGATCGGCACGTTCAGCAGCCCGGCCGAGCGCCGCACGATGCGTGCAAGTTCTTCGGCGCTGTAGAACTCGAGCCGCGCGACAATGCCGAACCGGTCGCGCAGCGGGTTGGTGAGCATGCCGGCGCGGGTCGTCGCGCCCACCAGCGTGAACGGCTGCAGGTCGATCTGGATCGAGCGTGCCGCGGGGCCTTCGCCGATCATGATGTCGATGCGGTAGTCCTCGAGCGCCGGGTACAGGATCTCCTCGACGACCGGGCTCAGCCGGTGGATCTCGTCGATGAACAGCACATCGTTGCGTTCGAGGCTGGTCAGGATGGCCGCCAGATCCTTCGGCTTTTCGAGCACCGGGCCGGACGTCTGGCGCAGGTGCACGCCGAGCTCGTTGGCGATGATGTGCGAGAGCGTCGTCTTGCCGAGCCCCGGCGGCCCGAACAGCAGCACATGGTCCATCGCCTCGCCGCGGCGTTTCGCGGCGCCGATGAAGATGTCGAGCTGCTCGCGCGCCTTGGTCTGGCCGACGTAATCGTCGAGCCCTTTGGGCCGCAGCGCGCGTTCCACCGCTTCCTCGTTCGGCGACGCGGGCACGCCGCTCACGACACGGCCGAGCGGCGGGGCGGCAGCGAAGTCGTCGGTCTGGATGGACATGATCGATTATCGGCATCTGGACGCCGGGAACGGCGGGCGGGCCGAGCGCCGGGCCGCCCCGAGCCGGCCCGCGTCCCCTTGGGGAACCGTCCGACGTATCCGTCGGACGAGGTGCGCGATCAGCGCGCCAGCGCCTTCATCGCCAGCTTGATCCCGTCGCTCACACCGCAATCCGCAGGCAGCGCCTTGAGTGCGGCGGTCGCGTCGCGGTCGTTGTAGCCGAGGGCGACGAGCGCCTGGAGGATGTCGCCCTGGACGCCGCTGCTGCCACCCGCGGCGCTGCCGGCCGGCACGGCGCCCAGGTCGCCGAACTTGCCCTTCAGTTCCAGCAGCAGGCGTTCCGCGGTCTTCTTGCCGATGCCGGGCACCTTCACGAGCCGCCCGCTTTCCTGCAGGCTCACCGCGCGTGCCAGATCGTCGACGCTCAGGCCGCTCAGAATGGCGAGGGCGATGCGCGGGCCGACGCCGCTGATCTTCACCAGCTGGCGAAAGGTGGCGCGCTCGTCGTGCGTGAGGAAACCGTAGAGCAGTTGCGCGTCTTCCCGCACCACGAAATGGGTGAGCAGCGTCACCGTCTGGCCGAGTGCCGGCAGGTCGTAGTACGTGCTCATCGGCACGTCGACCTCGTAGCCGACGCCGCCCACGTCGACCAGCACCTGCGGCGGCAGCTTGGTGGCGAGGGTTCCGGTGAGGCGGCCGATCATCGTCGGCGATTATCGACCGCCGCGCAGGCAGCTTGGCTTTAGCATCGTCCGCCATTGCCCTTCGACACCCGCTCACCGGACACCCGCTCAGCATGCCGCCCGCGACCCTCGCCCACGATACGGCCGAGCTCTTTCGACATGTGAGTGCCGAGAAAGCCGGCTTCTACCGCCGCATCATGAACGTGTTCGCCGCGGCGAAGCGGCAGTACCGTTTGCAGTTGCGGCCGGACGAAGTGTTGGCAGAGGTGCAGTGGCCGGAGTCGCCGCCGCGCATCGAGGAGGTCAATGCCGCGCTGACGCAGTTGGCCGAGTGGGGCAATCTGCAGTCGCAGCCCGACACGGCCCGCGTCTCCAACCTGAGCGACTTCTACCGCGCCCGCTTTCTCTACCGGCTGTCGCTCGGCGGTGAGGCCGTCGAAGCGGCGCTGGCTCTCTTTGCCCAGACGTTGCAGCGCCGGGCCGAACTGCAGACCGTGGCGCTCGAGGACATCGCCAGCCGGCTGCTGGCTCTGCAAACACTGCTCGACGCCGACCACGACGACGGCGTCGATGCACCCAAGGCGCACGAGATCCTGCGCGACCTGGTGCGGGTCTTCGAAAGCCTGGCCGACAACGCCCAGGCCTTCATGGCCGGCGTCGCCCGCAGCATCGAGCTGCAGCAGGCAGAGGCCGGCTCGGTGGTCGCCTACAAGCGCCGGCTGATCGAGTACCTGGACCGCTTCATGGGCGACCTGGTGCGCCGTTCGGATGCGATCGCCCGGTTGCTGCAGGCGCTCACGCCGCGCGTCGATCCGCTGCTGCTGCGCGTGGCCGAACGCGAGGCCCGCGACGCCGCGCCAGGCGCCGAACAGGACGTGGCGGACGAAAAACACCGCCGCTGGCAGGCCTGGCGGGAGAAATGGAAGGGCCTGTGCGGCTGGTTCCTGCCGACCGGCGCCGAGCGGCCGCAGGCCGAGTTGCTGCGCGCCCGCGCCCGTGCCGCCATCCCGCAGCTGCTCGGCGCCATCGCGGCGATCAACGAACGGCGCAGCGGCCGCAGCGACCGCTCCGCCGACTTCCGCGTGCTCGGCGGCTGGTTCGCCGCGTGCGCGGACGATGCCGAGGCCCACCGCTTGGCGCGCGCCGCGTTCGCGCTCCATCCGGCCCGGCACTTTTCTCTCAACCCGCAGGCCGACGAAGACGAACTGCCGGCCAGCACCCGCTGGGCCGACGCGCCGCCGCTGCAGATCAACCCGCGGCTGCGCGAATACGGCGAGGCGGCGCCGCGCGGGCCGCTCGCCAAGGTGCGTGACCGGAGCGAGGAACGCGCGCGCATGGCCGGCCAGTTGGCCGAGGAATCGGCGCAGGTCGAGGCCGCACGCCAGCGTCTGGCGACGGGGCGGCCGACCCTGCTCTCGGAGCTCGGCGAACTCGACCCGCAGGCGTTCGGCCTGTTCCTCAGCCTGCTCGGTGACGCGCTCGCCGAGCAGGCCGGGCCGGAGGCCGCCGTCGAACGGCAGACCGGCGACGGCCTGCTGCACATCCGCCTGCAACCGCTCGGCGACGGCAGCCGGGCGCGGATCGTCACCCCGGCGGGTGTCTTCGCCGGCCGCGACCACCGGCTGACGATCACGCCCACCGACGCGCCGGACGCGCGTCGATGGTGACAAGGTGGTGACGCGACCCGCCGCGGCCGGCAGCCAGCGCATCGGCGAACTGCAGGCGCGCCAGCAGCAGGAGGAATTCCGCAGCGGCGTGCGCGCCCTGCTGATGCAGCCGCTGATGGGTGCCGCACACGACGACTTCCCGGCCGTGCGCCGCCAGGCCGACAAGCTGCGCGACTGGTTCGCGCGCGAGGCCGGCTGGGTGCTGCAGATCGAACGCGATGGTGCGCGGCTCTACAAGCGCCCTGGCGACCTCGCCGATGCGACCCGCGGCCTGGCCGACTTCGACCGCCGCCGCTACGTGCTGCTCTGCCTGGCGTGCGCGGTGCTGGAACGCTCCGACCCGCAGATCACGCTGCATCTGCTGGGCGAGCGGGTGATGGAGATGGCCGCCGAGCCGACGCTCGCGAGCCGCCAGTTCAGCTTCACGCTGCGCAGCGCCGGCGAGCGGCGCGAGCTGGTCACCGTCTGCCGCAGCCTGCTGGCGCTCGGGGTGCTGCAACGCGTGGCCGGCGACGAAGAAGGCTACGTGAACGGCCATGCCGCCGCCGCAGCCAGCGCCCAGGCCGACGCGCTCTACGACATCCAGCGCCGGCTGCTCGCCGGTGTGCTCGCCGCGGTGCGCGGGCCGTCCACCTGGAGCGCGGAGGAAGCGCCGGTGTCGCTGGCCGAGCGACTGCAGGCGCTCGTCGGCGAGCACGTCGCCGACAGCGACGAAAGCCGCCGCACCGCGCTGCGCCACACGCTCGCCCGCCGCCTGCTCGACGACCCGGTGGTCTATGCGGATGGGCTCGACGCCGAGACGCTCGCCTACTTCGTCAACCAACGCGGCGTGATGGCGGCGCGCCTGTGCGACGCCACCGGCCTGGTCGCAGAACAGCGGGCCGAGGGCCTGGCGCTGACCGACGAGGCCGGGAGCCTGACCGACGTCGCGATGCCGGCGGAAGGGACCGAGGCGCATGTGACGCTGCTGGTGGCGGAGCACCTGGCCGGCCGGGCGCGCCAGGGAGGGGTCGGCGCCGCTGTCACCCACGCGGCCACCGAGGCAGCCGTGGCCGCCTTCGTGCGCGGCGCCACCGAGCGCTATGGCCGCTACTGGCGCAAGTCGGCCCGCGAGCCTGGGGCCGAACGCGAGCTGGCGCAGACCGCGCTCGACCGCCTGCAGAAACTCCAACTCATCCGGCGCGACGCCGACCGCATCCTGCCCCTGCCCGCGATCGCCCGTTTCGCGCTCGGCGAGGCCGAGGTGCCGGCCGCCTCGCCGCGCAGCCGCGCCGATGTCGGACGCAGCGGCTCACTGTTCTGACGATGACCGACGACATCTTCGGCCCCGCCACCCCGGCCCGCCCCGACATCCCCGAGCCGCAGCGCGCCCGCTGGCAGCCGTTGCGGCTCGGCCTGGTCGAACTCTTCCACTACGACAGCGAGGAGTTCTGGTTCTCGGACGGCCACCTGCTGCTGCGCGGCAACAACGGCACCGGCAAGTCGAAGGTGCTGTCGCTGACCCTGCCGTTCCTGTTCGATGCGCAACTGCGCTCGTCGCGCATCGAGCCCGATGGCGATGGCAGCAAGAAGATGGCGTGGAACCTGTTGATGAACAGCTACCCGCGACGCATCGGCTACGCCTGGATCGAGTTCGGCCGCGTCGATGCCGACGGCACGCCGCGCTACCTGACGCTGGGCGCGGGCCTCTCCGCGGTCGCGTCGCGCGCCAGCGTCGAGAGCTGGTTCTTCATCATCGACGACGCCGCAGACGGCCCGCGCCTCGGCCGCGACCTCTGGCTCACCAGCGAGCAGCGCATCGTGCGCACCCGTGAGCGCCTGCGCGACGCCCTCGAAGGCGTCGGCCAGGTGTTCGAGACCGCCGGCGCCTACCGCCGCGCCGTCGACGAGCGCCTGTTCCACCTCGGCACACGCCGGTACGACGCGCTGATGGACACGCTGATCCAGCTGCGCCAGCCGCAGCTCTCGAAGAAGCCCGACGAAGCCGGCCTCTCGCACGCGCTGACCGAAGCGCTGCCGCCGCTGCCCCAGGAACTGCTGACCGACGTCGCCGAGGCGCTGAACCAGTTGGAGGAAGACCGCCGCCAGCTCGACGAACTGAAGGTCCTGGCCCGGGCAGTCGAGCGCTTCGACCAGCGTTACCGCGTCTACGCCGGCATGCTGACGCGCCGCCAGGCCCGCGCGCTCCGCCAGGCGCAGACCGATTTCGACAACGCCAGCCAGGAACGCAACCAGGCGCAGGGCGAACTGCAGGCCGCGCTGGCGACCGAAGCCGGCGCCGAGCAGACACAGGTGCAGGCCGAGCGCCTGCTCGCAGCGCAGCGCATGCGCCAGGAGACCCTGC
>CAMQQG010000012.1:0-19151 GCA_947034895.1 Rhytidiadelphus loreus
TCGCAAACTCTGCGCGAAACTTCACCGTCCCAGTGGTCGTGTCGATCTGATTGTCGTACGCCGTCAGCTTTCCGGTCTGGAGCATCTTTTCGTCGGAGCGGTCGTACGCGTCTACCTCCAGCGCTTTGTTGCCCTTCAGTGCCGTCTGTATCTCCGGGATGGAATCTTCCGAGGGCGAGAATACTACCGTCATCGGCTGCAACTGCGTAATTACCGCCAGCGTTGAGCTGCTACCCGAGAACACCGTGTTGCCAGGATCGACCAGCCGCAGACCGACGCGTCCATTGATGGGCGAGACAATGTGGCAGTAGGACAACTGCACCTTGTCGTACTCAACCGTTCCTTCGTCTGCCTTGACCGTACCCTCATACTGCACGACCGCCTGCTCCTGGTCGTCCAGTTGCTGCTTTGCAATGGCGTTCTTGGCGAAGGCCGCCTGATAGCGAGCAAGATCAATCCTTGCCTGCGCGAGCAGCCCTTGGTCGTGTTGCAGGCTTCCCTCGGCCTGGGTCAGCGTGGCTTGAGATGGCCTTGGATCGATGTCGACGAGTGCCTGGCCCTTCTGCACTACCTGGCCCTCGTGGTAGTACACCGCCATCACGCGACCCGTGATCTGGCTGTACAACGTGACCGTCGCGATCGGCGTCACCGTTCCCAGTGCATCGACATAGATGTTGATGTTCCCGCTCTTGGACTCGCCCACCGTGATCGCAGCCGGGCCATTTTGGCCCCGCCCGCCGCCGGCAGGCGCTCCATTGCCGGTCGCATTTGGGCTCTTGCCGGTAAAGTAGTACACCGCCAGAGCCGCCAGCACCACAATGAGAATCAGCAGAATCCAAAGGCCGGTGTGCGACCTTTTCTCGACGACCACCGACGCGTTATGCTCCTCAAACGCCGCGCCCGTGTCGCCCGTGTGGGCCCGGTACGAGTGACCCAGGTTTTCCCTGCGTTCCCCGTCCGGACCCTCATCTTCTGGTCTTACAACTTGTGCCACTTTCGCCCGTCCTTTTTCAAAAGTGCGTCTGAAGCTACTGGGCCCCAGCTACCGGCCTCATAGTTCGGAAAATCAGTCGGCTTGGTCTTCGCCCATGCCTCAAGAATTGGTGTCATCAGGGCCCATGTCGCTTCCACACCATCGCGATGCGCGAACAAAGTTCCGTCGCCCAGCATCGCGTCCAATAACAACCGCTCGTATCCGTTCGCCGAGCTTTTGCCGAATGCCTCTGCATAGCTGAAGTGCATTTCTACGCGTTTCACATTCGTTGTCGGGCCAGGAATCTTTGCACCGAAGGTAAGTGTGATCCCTTCATCTGGCTGAATCCGCATCTTCAGTGTGTTGGCTTTGACCTGCCCGGTTGGATCGTTGGACTTGAAAAGATGCAGCGGAGGTTGCTTGAAGGTCACCGTTACCTCCGTCACGCGCTTGGCCAGCCGCTTGCCCGCTCGGATATAGATCGGTACACCGGCCCAGCGCCAGTTCTCGATTTGCAGCTTCATCGCCGCATACGTCTCGGTTGACGAATTTGGATCGACGCGATCTTCCTGCCGATAGCCAATGACCTTATCGCCATCGACAGTTCCAGGCCCATACTGCCCGCGCACCGTATCTTCCACGGGAATCGGTTGGATCGCACGCCATACCTTCAGCTTCTCCGTGCGTACCGCTCCACTCTCAAAGCTGTCTGGCGGTTCCATCGCAACAAAGCTCAACACTTCCATCACGTGGTTCTGCAGCACGTCGCGCAGCGCTCCGGCCTTCTCATAGAACGGCCCACGTCCTTCAATACCGATCGACTCCGCCGCCGTGATCTCAACGTGGTCGATGTAGTTTCGGTTCCACACAGGCTCAAAGATGCCATTGCCAAAGCGGAAGACCAGGATGTTCTGCACTGTCTCTTTGCCCAGGTAGTGGTCGATGCGGAAGATCTGGTCTTCGCTGAGCACCGCATTGATCTCATCGTTCAGCTTCTTCGCCGACTCCAGGTCCGTACCGAACGGTTTCTCGATAATCACGTGGACGAACTTCCCGTCCACCTCCTGCGTCATGCCGTGCTTGCCCAGACGTTCAGTAATATCGGCAAAAAACTCGGGAGCAACAGCTAAATAAAACAGCCGGTTGCCCTTCGTTCCAAACTGCTTGTCGATCCCCTCAAGAAACGTCTTCAGCCCATCGAAGCCCTCGTCGCTGTCGAACTCCGTAGCGAAATACTTCACGCGGTCGATGAACGGCTTCAACTTGGAGTCGCCGGCATCCACGCCGCCGCCCTTCATGATGCCATCCTGCATATCGGCACCAAACGTCGCCGAGATATCCCGACGCGCCACGCCCACCACCGCAAAGTCCTTTGGCAGCAGACCCTGCTGCTCAAGATGAAACAGCGCGGGTAACAGCTTACGCTTGGTTAGATCGCCCGAAGCCCCAAAGATCACCACCACACAGGGCTCGGGAATCCGCTCCTGCTCCTTGCTCTCAACCGCTGGCACAACCGCTTGCGTCGACATCAAAACTCTCCTCGTACTTGCTGGCTAGGAGCGGGACCCGCGCTTCAGCGTCAAGGGTCCCGCTACAACTATGTCCTTACTTCATGCTCTGATTAAGGATTAATCCTTCTTCATCGCATGACCACCGAACGCGTTGCGCATCACGCTCAACATGCGGTCGGTATAGTTGTTCTCCTCGCGAGAACGCAGCCTGCGAATCAACGACTCCGTAATGATCGGCGCCGACACATTCAGGTCGATCGCCTCGAACACCGTCCAGCGGCCCTCTCCCGAATCCGTCACATACGCGGCGAGTCCGTCGAGGTCTGGATTGTGCTTCAGCGCCTCAGCCGTCAGATCCAGAAGCCAGCTGCGCACCACCGAACCGTACTGCCAAATCTCCGCGATCTGCGCCATGTCCAGGTTCATCGGTGTCTTGGCCTTCATGATCGAAAAGCCCTCGGCATAGGACTGCATCATGCCGTACTCGATGCCGTTGTGGACCATCTTCACGAAGTGACCGGCACCGCTTGGACCCGTGCGTCCCCAGCCGGTCGTTGGCGAAGGGGCGAGTGTCTCAAAGATCGGCCGCAGGCTCTCGACCACCGGCTCGTCGCCGCCGACCATCATGGAGTAGCCCTCTTTCAGCCCCCACACGCCGCCGGACGTCCCTACATCCACAAACTCAAAGCCTTCTTCCTTCAGCGCCTCGTGGCGGCGCTGCGAGTCCTTGTAGTTCGAGTTGCCGCCGTCGATAAAGATATCGCCCTTGCTCATGAACGGCTTCAGGTTCTTGATCGTGTCATCGACCGGCTTGCCTTCTGGCACCATGATCCAGATCGCCCGGGGCGTCTGCAGATTTTTCACCAGGTCTTCGAGCGAGCTAACGCCCACCGATCCCGCATCGTTGAGCTTCTTTACCGCATCAGCGGAGAAGTCGAAGCCCACAACCTTATGGCCGCCCAGGCGCAAACGCTCCGCCATGTTGCCGCCCATCTTGCCTAGTCCGATCAGTCCAAGTTCCATATCGTCATTTATCCTTTTCGTTCCGTGAAAGTGCCTCTTAGAGAGTAATCCCAATCCAAGTCAACGCCCAGCACCACCCCGAAACGCAAGGTTAAAAGACAGACGTTACCAGCAAGGTTTGAGACGCGGACCCGTGCAAATTCCTTCACCCCTTCAGACGCCCACAACCCCTACCGCGATGCAAACCCCACATAAACATTCACCTCGCGGACCTTCGCCCATTGCGGCTGCTTTGCGTGAGCGCTCTACCCATGCAGCTCCGTAACGCCCTCATTCCCCGCCACAAGCGCCAAATCCGCCATTCCCAGGAACAACCCATGCTCCACGACGCCCACAATGCCTCGAATCTCCGCCGCCGTCCTCTCCGGATTCGGAATCGACCCACACGCGCAGTCCACGATGAAATTGCCCTCGTCGGTCAGATAGTCGCTGCCATCCTTGCGCAGGCGCTTCGTGGGATTCAAGCCAAACGCCGTAAGTCTGCGTTGAACAAATGGCAGCGCCATCTTGATAACCTCCAGCGGGAGCGGGAACTTGCCCAGTACATCCACCACTTTGGTTGAATCGGCCACCACGATGAACCGCTTCGCCGAGCTCGCCACGATCTTCTCTCGCAATAACGCCCCGCCGCCACCCTTAATGAGAGCCAACCCAAAGCCAGCCCGCGCACACACCTCATCGGCCCCGTCGATATACAAATCCAGCTCGGGCAGCTCGTCCAACCCGACGACATCCATCCCCAGCGAGATCCCGAGATCATGGCTCGCATCGGATGATGCCACACACCGAATCTTCAACCCGTCCTTCACCCGCGCCCCCAGCTCGCGAATAAACATCGTCGCCGTAGTCCCGGTCCCCAGCCCCACAGCCATCCCGTCTTCGACAAAATCCACCGCCCGCTTCGCAACTGCTAACTTCGCTTCGTCCTGTGTCATTGATCAGCCTCTAGCCTCTAGCTCTTAGCTAAAAGCACCTTTCCGAACCCGAACAATCGAGGCCGGACGAGAAGAACTCTCACCCGGCCCCAACTAACTAACAGCTAGAAGCTAAGAGCTAGAAGCTAAGAGCTAGAAGCCCTTACTTCTTGACGAGCTTCTTCGCGGATTCCACAATATGTCCAACGGAAATCCCCAGCTTTTCCAGCACGATCGGCCCGGGCGCTGAAGCACCAAAGCGGTCCACGCCGATCGCGATCCCATCGCGCCCGACATACTTCCACCAGCCCATCGTGGCGCCGGCTTCGACCGAAATCTTCGGCACGCCGTGCGGGAAGATCGACATCTTGTACTCTTCGCTCTGCTCCTCGAAGATCTTGAAGCTCGGCATCGAGACCACGGTCGCCAGGATGCCCGCATCCTTAAGCTCCAGCGCAGCCTTGAGCACCATTTCTACCTCGGAGCCCGTCGCCACAAGAATCACGTCCTTGCCATGCGCCTCGAGCACATACGCGCCCTTGCGGACGCCCTCGGCCACTTTGTATTTCTCGGCATCCAGCACCGGCAGGTCCTGCCGGCTCAGCGCCATAAAGCTCGCCGACTTGCGCTCGAGCGCCAGCTGCCACACGGCTGCCGTCTCATTCGCGTCCGCCGGACGGAAGTCCGTCAGCTGCGGAATACAACGAAGCGACATGAGGTGCTCTACCGGCTGGTGCGTCGGTCCATCCGCTCCCAGACCGATCGAATCATGCGTGAACACGTAGAGCGAGTGCGAGCTTTGCAGCGCGCCCATGCGCATCGCCGAACGGCAGTAGTCACTAAATGTAAAGAACGTCGATCCAAACGGAATCAGCCCTCCGTGCGCTGCGATTCCGTTTACCGCCGCCATCATCCCAAACTCGCGCACGCCGAAGAACACATTGCGCCCCTTCGGGTCCACGTGGAAGCTCGGCGAATCCTTGAAGATCGTCTTCGTCGAGCTCGTCAGATCGGCCGCGCCGCCAAACAACTCCGGCACAACCTTGCTGATGGCGTTCATGATGTCGCCGCCCGCCGTACGCGTGGCTACCGGCTTACCGCCCGCCGGAAACACCGGCAGCGCCTTCTCCCAGCCGTCAGCCAGCTTCATCGCGGTAGTGCGGTCATACTGCGCTCCGAGCCCCGGATACGCCTTCTTATACGCGTCAAACTTCTCCTGCCATGCGGCCTGAGCCTTGGCTCCCTTATCGACGGCCTCCAACCAGTTCTTGCCTGCCTCTTCCGGGACAAAGAAGCTCTTCTCGGGGTCAAAACCGAGGTTGATCTTGGTTGCCTTCGTCGCATCCGGCCCGAGCGCCTCGCCGTGTACGCCCTTGGTGCCGGCCTTTGGGCTGCCGTACCCGATCACCGTCCGCACGCGGATCAGGCTCGGCTTGGTCGTTTCCGCCTTTGCATTCAGAATCGCCTTCTCGATCGCGGCAACATCGTTGCCGTCCTCCACCATCTGTACATGCCAGTGGTAGCCCTCGAACCGCTTGGTCACGTCCTCGGTGTAGCTCAGGTCCGTGGGGCCGTCGAGCGAGATCAGGTTGTCGTCATACAGCACGATCAGCTTGCCCAGACCCAGCGTCCCGGCCAGCGACGCGCTCTCGTGCGAGATGCCTTCCATCAAGTCGCCATCGCCGCACAGGACATACGTGTAGTGGTCCACTGGCGTGTTGCTGCTGTGCTTCGGGTCTTCGACGTGGGTATCCCCGCCGTTGTTGTAGATCGCCTCTAGATGCTTCTCCGCGATCGCCAGGCCAACAGCCTCGGCAAACCCCTGCCCCAGCGGCCCGGTCGTCACCTCGACGCCCGGCGTCTCGCCATATTCCGGATGCCCCGGCGTATGCGATCCCCACTCGCGGAACTGCTCCAGCTGCGACATCGGCAGGTCATAGCCCGTCAGGTGCAGCACGCCATACAACAGCGCGGAAGCATGGCCGTTCGACAGCACAAAGCGGTCGCGGTCCGACCACAACGGGTCCGTCGGGTTGTACTTCATAAACTTGTGAAACAGCACGTAGGCGATCGGCGCACAGCCCAGCGGCGCTCCCGGATGCCCGTTCTTGGCCTTCTCCACCTGGTCGACGGCCAGAAACCGCAATGTGTTGATAGAAAGTTGATCTAACGCATCCTGCTGCTGCTGTTCAGTCATTCTGTCCTCGAAAAAGAATTTGCTTCGCACCCATCATCGGATGCGCGGTTCCACTTCCCCGTAGCTCTTAAAGTGTACTCGCGGAGACGTGAATTCGCCGCCAACAAGGCGAATGCACGCCTCCGCGAAGGCGGATTGCAGCGTAACTCAGTGCTTCTTCTCCGCAGGCGGAGGCGAGCTCTTCGGCGCGGCAGCCTTTGGAGCTGCCGGTGCCGGGTGCGGCTTCTCCGCCTGTTGTGGCTTACCTGCCGGCTGGCTTTGCTTCAGATTGTTCAACTGCTGCGGACTCAGAGGGCGTCCGGGATCGGTGCTCTCGATTGCCTTCTGCTGCAGCTCGAAGCTCGGCCGAGGCTCCGGCGGAACCGCCTTGTTGAACAGTGGCCGCGCCGGAGCGACAGGGCCCTGCGCCGCGGGCGTATCCATCCGCTCGACACTTCGTCCCGGATTCGGCTGCTGGATCGACGACGGCGCCGGAGCTGTCCCAAAGGGTTCCGGCTGTGCCCGAACCGTAGGTGCGGTAGGCCGCGCCACCGGCGCTGGAGCGATCGGCGCGACTGGACGCGCAATCGGCGCTGGAGCCGCAGGCTGCACAGGCCGCGCCACCGGAGCACCCGGCCGCGTCACCGGCTGCGCATAGCCCGGCTGCTGCCGCTCCACCACGGGTTCATGCGAGGTCAGCATTGGCCGGGCCTGCCGCACCGGAACCGCCCGCGCCGGTGCGCTCACGACCATCGACCGCGTCGGCGTCACCAGCGGATGCGCCAACACCGGCGCAGAAGCCAGCTCACGCGGATCAACATGCACCTGCGACTTCAGCACCGGCCTGCCCGCCGCGAAGCTTGCCTGCGGAACCGCAACGGTGGCGACCTGGCGGTTTACGTACACGTTGTTCACCACGGTTGTCGTGTTGTAGACGTTGGTCACGCGCTGGTTGTAGACGTTCCGCACCTGCACGGTGTTCCGGCTGTAGATGTTCGACACGTTCACCCGATTGAGGTACAGCGGACTCGTGTGATACCAGGGCACATAGGTCTCCCTCGGCCCCAACGGGAACCACGCCGTGACGCCCGTTCCACCGCCCACGAACACCACCAGCGCGGGCGAGTAGATCGGTCGCACCACCGGTGGCCCGGGGATCCATCCCCAGCGCAGTCCGCGGGGCGTGTTCCGCCTCTCCCACCGACCGTAATGGAACGGCGCAAAGCCCCAGGCCTCGCACTCCACCCAGGTCCATCCCCACGGCGCAACCCATGCCCAGTGCCCACACTGGTACGGCTGCCAGTCCACTGCTACCGCCGTGGGGTACCACACCGGGTCGTTGTCGTTGTCGGTCTCCCAATCGCCGTTCGCGCTCAAGTCTGCCGCGCCGATCATTCCTGGATTGGTGTACTGTCCTTCGTTTGCGAGCGCCGCCTGGTACTCCGCATCGCGGTCGCCAGAAAAGCGGTCCAGGCCATCTGGATTGCCCGCATACATCCACTGCGCGCTCACCGGGTCGCTTCCGCCCAGCCGGACCTTCTGCCCCGGCTGGAGCACCTGTTGCAAGCCGTTTCCGTCTACCTGCACCTGCCCCGAGAGCAGCGTCACGGTCGTCGTATCGCTCTGCGGATCGACGTCCACGCGCACGTCGCCCGGTTGTAACACGGTCACGGCGACGTTCGGCGTATCCAGTTCAACGGTCGAGTTCGGATCAATGGAGTGGCTGCGCAGATGCACGCTTCCGCTGGCCAGCCCAAGCTGCGCCAGCGTATCCGTCATCGCCGTAACTGTGAGGTCAGTCGCCGCTCCGAGCCGCACCGCCAGAGCATCGGTTTGCAATTCCGCGGTCGATCCGACGTCGGCATATACGCGATCGCCCGTCGTCAGCGGATAGTTCGCCTCCGCCGCGGTAAATTGGTCGACGCTCGCCGGCTCGACCGACACATTGCCCACCAGCACACTGATCCGCGCCACCTGCGACGGCGGATCGGCCTCGGCACCCTGCACGGCATCGTACCCAGCCTGCTCGGCACCTTGGTCCTGCGCCAAAGCGCTCCGGCCCATCAAGGTCATCGAAGCCACAAGCGCGAACGCGCCTACGCGAAGCCACACTTTGTCACTATGGAACACACTACGAATAAGGCTCTTCATCACGATCATCCTTCCGCGTACGTTCCGAGTCTCGCTGGTCTCCATGCAAGCTCTACGGAATGAGCTAGCAGTGTAAACCCGCCCTCGCGCAAGAGTCGCGGCACACCCGCACAATCTCCACGGAACCAAACGCCGCAACCCGGCGTATCCTCATCCTGTTAGCAGTCGCGGCCCCGCCGCGCCTCCGGAGGCCCCAATGAACCTCACCCTGCGCACCCTCGCCCTCGCCCCACTCGCCTGTCTGCTCCTGAGCGGTTGCCACGTCAACGAACATAAAGACGGTGACAAGGAGAACGTCGACATCAGCACGCCCTTCGGCGGCATGCACGTCAAGACCAACAACACCGGCGATACCTCCGCGATTGGCCTCACAGCCTATCCGGGTGCCGTTCCGGTCAAGGAAGACCACGACACCGACACCAACTCCGCCAATGTCGACATGAGCTTCGGCGGCTTCCACCTCGGCGTCAAAGCCGCCGGCTTCCAGACGACCGACCAGCAGGACAAGGTCCTCGCCTTTTACCGCAAGGACCTCGCACGCTACGGTGACGTCATTGAATGCGAAAACGATAAGCCCGTCGGCACCCCCACCCGTACGTCCCAGGGCCTCACCTGCGACGACAACGGGCATGCCAAGTTCAAGGCCGACAACACGATGAACGGTATTCACATCGGCAGTTCCGGCGGTGAACTGGAACTCCGCGCAGGCTCCGGCCAGCACCAGCACATCGTCGGCATGGAATCGAAGAACGGCGGAACCAAGATCGGCCTAGTGTCTCTCGATCTTCCCGGCCACATGGACTCGCACGACGATAAGGACAGCGAATAACAGGGCCTCTGCTACCCTTAAGATTCGTGACGAACCGCATCTGCTCCCGCTGCCACACCGTCCTGCACCGCGAAGACGAAGGAACGCTCGTCTTCTGCTGGAACTGCGGCGCTCCGCAGGTGCAGCTCTCTGAAGAACTGCGTGAGCAGATCGATCAACAGATTGCCGGCCAGACTGCCGATCCAGCAACTCTGGAGCCGACCCCGCCGTCGATATCCCCCACCGCCGTGGTCTGGCCAGGCGCGATCCAATGCGCAGGCCTCGCCGGAGCGGTCGCCGCCGCCTTCGGTTTGCTCTCCTTGGTGCTCGCGCCCGTCGGCTTGCTCTCCGTCTTCTGGGTTGTAGGCGCTCCGGCGTTCGTTCTCATCATTTACAGTGGGCGATTCCGCCAGACCCATATCACCGCCGGCTTCGGCACCCGTCTCGGCGTGCTCTCCGGCCTGGCGATCATTCTCGCTTCGCTCGCGATCGATACCCTTGACCTCCTGCTTCGCCGCTTTGCCTTCCACAACGCCGGCCCAATCGACCTCCAGCTCGCCGATATTTTCGCTCAAATGCGCGCATCCTTCGTGGCGCAGGCAAGCCCAGCCACCGGCCCCGCCCTTTCCATGCTCTCCATCCCCGAGTTCCGCGCCGGCATCATCCTTTCCAGCGCCGCCATGGTCATCGTCTTCTACCTGGTCTTCGCCGCCACCGCCGGTGCCGTCTCCGGATACATTCGCTCCCGCCCTCCCCAGGCCCCGCGCTGATATCATCGTCTCCATCATGAGCGAGACCACCACACCCCCCACCACCCAGCGGCTGCGCGAAAAAGGCCGCCTCCTCTCCGCCTCCGAGATCGAGCGCACCCTCGTCCGCCTCGCCCACGAGATCGTCGAGCGCAACAACGGCAGCGCCAACCTCGGCCTCGTCGGCATCAAGCGCCGCGGCGTGCCGCTGGCGCAGCGAATCTCCAAGCTCATCGAGACCATCGAGAAGGCTCCCGTAGACACCGGCGTGCTCGACATCAGCTTCTACCGCGACGACCTATCCACCGCCGGCCCACGCCCCATCGTCGAAAAAGCCGACATCGGCTTCGACGTCAACGGCCGCGACATCATCCTGATGGACGACGTCCTCTACACGGGCCGCACGATTCGCGCTGCGCTCGACGCGCTGTTCGACCACGGCCGCCCCAAGTCCGTCCAGCTCCTCGTCCTCATCGACCGCGGCCACCGCGAGCTCCCCATCGAAGCCCGCTTCATCGGCCGCACCGTCCCCACCAGCCGCCGCGAGATCATCGAAGTCAAACTCCGCGAGATCGATAACGATGAGCAGGTCATCCTCGTAGAACTCGCCGACTGAACCGAACTCCAGACACCGCACTGGGCCCGCATCAAGAGTCGACCCATGAGCGAACAAACCCTTACCCAATTCGACACGGAACTCGACGCCGATACCGCCGAGGCGATTCCTATCCCATCGCCCACAGCCCCCGAGCCGATGAGCATGGGTGCCGTCCTGCGCGTCGTGACCATGCGACGCCTCTGGTATGCGCAGATCGTCTCGAACTTCGGCGACTTCCTTGCGCTCTTCGCAGTCATCACCGTGATGACCTTCAAGCTCCACGCCACGCCGCAGCAGGTCACCGGCATCCAGATCGCCTACCTTCTTCCCATCGCGCTCATCAGCGTCATCAGCGGCGTCTTTGTCGACCGCTGGCCGGTCAAAACGACGCTTGTCACCAGCGACTTCATCCGCGCCGGCCTCTGCCTTTCGCTGCTGTTCGTCCACAGCATCTACGGCTTTTACGCCGCACTGGCCGCTATCAGCGTGATCTCGAGCTTCTTCAGCCCCGCCCAGGGCGTCGCCATCCGCGCCGCCGTTCCCTTCCACGGCCTGCGCTCCGCAAACGCGTTGATGCAGCAGGTGATGTTCATCATGCGCATCATCGGCCCATCCATCGCAATTCTTTTGGTCGGCGCCTTCGGGGCAAAAATCTGTTACTGGCTCGACTCCGCCAGCTTCATCGCCTCCGGCTCACTGATCGCATCTCTCGCACTCATCCTGCCCAAGAAGGCCAACACGACACCCCCGGACGGACAACCCATCGCGAAGGAAAAGACCGGAATCCCACGCATCCTGGCCGACATGAAGGAAGGCGCAGGCTTCATCCTCCATCACTCCGCACTTCTCTTTGTCATCGTTGCCCTGGCTGCGGGCATGTTCGTCATGGGCTGCTTCGGCCCACTCATCGCCGTCTATGTTCGCGACGTCCTCCACGCGCTTACCAAGACATACAGCATCGTCAGCGCCATGATCGGCTTCGGCCTGCTCATCGGCGTGAACACACTCAACGCCTTCGCAAAGAAGATGAGCAACACTCTGCAGGTCTATCTTGGCCTCGGCGGAATCGCATTGGGAACCGCACTGCTCGCCTTTATCCCGCTGGTCGCGTCTGCCGTCGCTGGATGCTTCCTCATCGGCTTTGCAGCCGCGGGCATTATTGTTCCTTCGCAGACCCTCGTTCAGCAGGAAACCCCACCCGAGCTGATGGGCCGCGTCGGCTCTACGCTCATGTCGGCCATCTTCTCCGCGCAGATCCTCGGCCTGGTCCTCTCCGGAGTGCTCGCCCAGCACACCAGCATCCGTCGCGTCTTCCTGCTCTGCACGATCATGCTCGCGTCTCTCATCGTCGCCGGTAAACTGTGGATGGAGCCGAAGGAAACGCCCGCCGCAGCATGAGCACCGAAGCACTCGCCCAAACTGAAGCAGCACTCGGTGTCGATATAACCACGCCCGAGTCCCTTACCTTCCGCCAGGTCCTGCGCTTCGCCACCATGCGACGCCTCTGGTACGCGCAGATCGTCAGCGTCTTCGGCGACTTCCTCGCGCTCTTCGCGGTCATCACCTACATGACCTTCAAGCTGCACGCCACCGCCCAGCAGATCACCGGCGTGCAGATCGCTTACCTTCTCCCGCTTGCCATACTCGGCGTCATCAGCGGCGTCTTCGTCGACCGCTGGCCCGTCAAGGTCACCCTCGTCGGCAGCGACTACATCCGCGCCGCACTGGTCCTCCTTCTGCTCGTCGTCCACAGCATCATCGGCTTCTATCTTGTACTCGCGGCCATCAGCGTCGTCTCCAGCTTCTTCGGCCCGGCACAGGGCATCTCCATCCGCGCCGCCGTCCCCTATCACGGCATCCGCGCGGCCAACGGTCTCATGCAACAGGTCTACTTCATCATGCGCATCGTCGGCCCCTCGACCGCCGCGCTCATGGTCCACCACTTCGGCGCGCGCGCCTGCTTCGTCATGGACACCGCGAGCTTCCTGGCCTCGGGCACGCTCATCGCCTCACTCACCTTGATCCTGCCCGGCACCACGCGCGAAGCCCACCCCATACAAGCCGAGCTCTCAGGAATCGCCCGCGTCCTTGCCGACATGCACGAAGCCACACGCTTCATCGTGCACCATGCAGCGCTACTCTTCGTCATAGTCGCCCTGTGCGCCTGCATGTTCGTCCTCGGCTGCGCCGGTCCGCTCATCGCCATCTACGTCCGCGACATCCTGCACGCCACCGGCAACACCTTCGCATTCACCTTCGCCATGATCGGCTTCGGCCTGATCGTCGGCGTGAACGGGCTGAACGCCTTCGGTAAGCACCTCAAGAACACCACGCAGGTCTACTACGGGCTCTGTGGCATTGCGGTCGGAACGCTCATTCTGGCCACGCTGCCCTTCGTCGCCATGACGATTGCCGGCTGCTTCATCATCGGCTGCTCTGCCGCGGGAATACTCGTCCCTTCGGCGCTCCTGATGCAACAGGAAACCCCGGTGGAGATGCTTGGCCGCGTCAACGCCACCGCCGGCTCGGCCAGCTTCACCACGCAGGTCGCCGGCCTAGTACTCTGCGGCATCCTCACCGAGCACACCAGCATCCGCATCGTCTTCGGCATCTCTACCGTTCTACTCGCCGCAATCATCCTCATCGGCAAGCTGTGGATCGAGCCAAAAGAGCAACCGGCGCTTTCCTGATGTACGCTTCGCCGCGCTCTAGCGAACTACGCTTTGCAGCGCCCCACGCGACGCATCGAGCACAAACTCGACCTCTGCGCTCCCATGCGCCGCGCCCACAAACGCCGCCTCATATTGGCTAGGAGGTAGCCAGACTCCACGTTCCAGCATCCCGCGATGAAACCGCCCAAACGCCTCCGTATCGCTGGTCGCGGCACCCGCAAAGTCCCTCACCGCAGTGGGCGTAAAGAACCACGTAAACATGCTGCCCACTCGGTTGGTCGTCAGCGCAATCCCCATCTCTGCCGCGATCCGCGCAACGCCATCCGCAATCGCCGCAGTCGTCTTCTCCAGCTTCGGATAGATCTCCGCCCGCCCCAACAGCAGCGCCGACAGCGTCGCAATCCCAGCCGCCATCGCCAGCGGATTCCCGCTCAGCGTGCCTGCCTGATACACCGGCCCCAGCGGCGCGAGGTAGTCCATGATCTCGGCGCGTCCGCCAAAGACGCCTACCGGCAACCCGCCGCCTACAATCTTCCCCAGCGTCGTCAGATCGGGTGCATCCTCGCCCTTCGCGAAACCATACAGCTCTTGCGCCCCACCCGCCGCCAGCCGAAAGCCGGTCATCACCTCGTCGAAGATCAAGAGCGCCCCGTGACGCCGCGTCATCTCACGCAGACCCGCCAAATACCCAGGCTCCGGCGCAATCGTCCCCGCATTGCCCACCACCGGCTCCAGAATCACGCAAGCCACCTGCTCCTCGTGCGACGCAAACGCCGCCTCCACCACATCCAGATCGTTATAAGGCAGCGCCAGAGTATGCATCGCCGTCTCCGCCGGCACACCCGCGCTTCCCGGAATCCCAAACGTGGCCACACCGCTGCCGGCCTTCACCAGCAACGCATCCGCGTGCCCGTGATAGCAGCCCTCAAACTTGATAACAAACGGTCGCCCCGTAAACCCGCGCGCCAGCCGTATCGCCGACATGCAGGCCTCGGTCCCCGAGCTCACAAACCGCAGCTTTTCCACGCTCGGATAACACCGCTGCACCAACTCCGCCAGGTTCGCCTCATCCGCCGTGCTCGCGCCAAACGACGCACTCCGCCCCGCCGCATCGCGAATCGCCTCCACCGCCGGAGGGAACGCATGGCCCAGAAGCATCGGCCCCCACGACCCGAACATATCCACATAGCGGTTACCGTCGGCATCGGTCAGCCACGCACCCTCGGCACTCACCACAAACGGCGGATGTCCGCCCACTGCACGAAACGCACGCACCGGCGAGTCCACTCCGCCGGGTAGAAAGCGCTCCGCACGCTGTTGCAGCTCCGCCGATCGCACAAAGGAAAACGCCATAACCTCCAGTATAGAAGTCGCTGATAGACTTGGCCTCATACGGCCCTCAAACCCAGAGTGCAGAGGCGGTTCTCTTTGGCGAGATCAATACCAGACGACGGAGAGACCACTCCGCACGAAGGCACCCTCTTCGTCACCCCGACCTACACCGGCCCCGACCGGCGTAGAGCCCCACGCCCCGAGGACGCCAGCATCCCCCCAACTGATCGCCACATTCTCTCCGCCGACCGCATCAAAGGCCTCGCCCGCCGCACATTCAACAAAAACGTGCTCTCGGAGATCGGCGGCTTCGCCGGCCTCTTCGCGCTCGACGCGGAACGCTTCCCCGATCCCGTCCTCGTGGCCTCTACCGACGGCGTCGGCTCCAAGCTCCAGCTCGCCGCCAAACTCGGCCTTCACGCCTCTGTCGCCGCCGATCTCGTCAACCACTGTGTCAACGACATCGCCATCCAGGGCGCTACACCCCTTTTCTTTCTCGACTACTTCGCCGCCGGCCACCTCGACCCCGACGTCGTCCAGCAGATCATCTCCGGACTCGTCGACGCCTGCAAGGCAGCCGGCTGCGCCCTGCTTGGCGGCGAAACCGCCGAGACACCCTCACTCTATGCACCGCACGATTACGAACTCGCCGGCTTCATGACCGGCGTTGTCAGCCGCCCACGGCTGATCACCGGCGACGCCATCCGCGAGGGTGACTGCCTGCTCGCCCTGCCCTCCAGCGGACTCCACACCAGCGGCTACTCTCTCGCCCAGCAACTCCTCTTCACCGAGGCCCGCTATCGCACCGACCAGTACATCAACGACCTCGGAGACAAGGTCGGCGCTGCCCTCATGCGCCCGCATCGCAGCTACCTCTCGCCCATCCGCAAACTCATCCAGGCCGAGGTCGTCAGCGGCTTCGCCCACATCACTGGCGGCGGCATTACCGAGAACCTTCCACGCATCCTGCCCAAGGGCCTCGCCGCGCAGATCGAGCTCTCCAGCTGGGAGATGCCTCCCCTTTTCACCCATCTGCAGCAGCTCGGCAAGTTCGATACCGGCGAGATGTTCCGCAGCTTTAACATGGGTATCGGCCTCATCGCAGTCGTCCCACCCGACCTGCTCAAGAAAGCTCGCCTCACCCTTACCCGCATGAATGAGCGCTCGATGGTGATCGGTCGCGTGCTGCGCAAAGCCGCCCCCCGCGTGGCTTACGCCTAATCGCCTAGCAGTCTTCCCACGGATTGATCACTTGAACTCCAGCCGCTCGAAACGGCCTCACATCCCGCGTCGCGACCGTGAACCCGTGAGCTTTTGCGATTGCCGCAATGTAAGAATCGGCCGCAGGCAACGTGTAGTTCAAAGACTTCGCATGAACGACCAATGATGGGTAAACTAGCGCAGCATCGCGGTCAAATGCAAGAACGGGCGTTATAAATCCCGCCAGGGTATCCGCCAACGCCAACTTGAGCGCCTCTTTCCTTCGCCCTTCAGGCAGTATGGCCACGCCTTCCGAAAGCTCTGCAATATTGATGGCTGTCACAAAAAGCGTGGCAAGTACCTGTCGATTGAGCCACGCCATCACGATGGGATCGCTCTGGGGCTTCGACGGCACTGAGATCACGTTCGTATCCAAAATGATCACTCGAAGACCGCTGGCTCCGACGGTCGGGGATCTCGCTCGTAGTCTTCGAACGACACACCATGCTTTAGAGCGATATTTCTCAACTGCGTTCCGAAGCCTACCTCAGGTTCTCTCCGCACCGCCTCATCGAGGATGATGCGAATCTCCGCCTGAGTACTCTTGCCACTCTTTGCCGCACGCTGTTTCAACGCGCGATGGGTTTCATCGGAAAGATTTCGAACCAGCACGGATGGCATCTTCTTCACCTCACGCTTAAATGATATCAAATTTGACGCAGTGATATCACCGCACCTGCTGTGCCATCGGATACGTATAAAGCACCACAAGTCCCAGCACAACTACCAGCGCCTGGAAGTACGCAAATGTGATCGTGCTTGGCTTCTCCGGCTCGTCGCGCGTAAAGCACCGCCACGCCATACACAGCCCAACAATCAAGAAGATCCACTGCGTGCTGTCCCCCAGCAGATTCCCACCCGTAACCGTCAGGCAAAAGAACACGATGCAGGTGGCCGCCACCAGCCCGCGCTGCATCCTCGACATCGCATACGTGGACTGAGCTCCATCAAGACCCAGTACTGGAACCAAGTTCAGGAAGTTCACCCACGCCGTAACGTAGGCCAGCACCATAAAAATCTGCGCGTGCCATGCAAACCACATCGCCAGGAAAGCCAGCGCGACGGTCAGCCCAAACAGTGGTCCCGCCAGAGCGATCGCCGCCAGATCTTCTCGCGAAACGCCTTGTGAATACCACCGCACATACGCCCCAAAGCCGGGGATAAACATCGGTAACTCGGCCTTCAATCCGCGCCGCTTCACCGCGAAATAGTGGCCCATCTCGTGGATGAGGAGACCAGCGGTAAACCCCGCAGCAAACTTCAACCCAAACAGCGCCCAATAGATCCCGAAGAACGCGAACATGCTTAGCAAAAACTTCAGCTTGAACAACAAGAACAGATACGTCTTGATCTTCAGCAGAAACAATGCCACCGGCGCAAACGGCCCCAGCCGCCGTGTCCACTTCGCCTTCTGGTCTTCCACCGCCTTGAGTCGAGCGTCGATCTGCGCGATATGCTGACGCACGCTTGCCGCCTGCTGCGTCTCCTCCGGCAGCCACTGCAGCGCGGACTCCCACCGCTCCCGCGCCTCCACCCACCTTTGCTCCTGCTCCAGATCCTGCGCCGACATCGCCACCGCGCTCAGATAGCGGCCATACGTCAGCGCCTGGCAGTCCGGACACGCCAGCGTACCGTCCGGCAGCCAATGGCTGCACGATGGACAGCTATGGATCGTCTCAGGGAGCTCAGGTGCGTTCGAGATCGGTGCTGCGGTCGTAGAAGTCATTCAATTCCATTCTATTGGACGCCTTTTGCGTACCCTCGACGCATTCCATCCAAACCCTGTGCTCCACGGACAACACTTCAAGTAACCCTCGAACCCGCTGTGTACCACCTTGATTCCCGAAAATTTGCACCGGATGAACCAAGGACGGAACCGCCTAAACCACTTCTCACGCGCCACTTACCGACCTATAGTTGTGATTAGCTATGGGTTCCCACCACCCAATCCGCAAGACCGTCGCTCCCGAGCCGGTCGTTGTCCCCGACAAGCTCTACTTCCGCATCGGCGACGTCGCGCGTCTCTGCGACGTTCCGCCCTACGTCCTGCGCTTCTGGGAGACCGAATTCCCCCAGCTCAAGCCGAACAAGGGCGGCACCGGCCAGCGCCTCTATCGCCGCAAGGACGTCGAGACCGCCCTCCGCATCAAGAGCCTTCTCTACGACCAGGGCTACACCATCCCGGGCGCACGCCAGGTCATCAAAGCCGAGCCAATCACCGAAATCCCGGTCGCAACTCCACCTTCGACCTCCGACTACGAAACCCCCGCCGCGCCCATCGATTTCGGCGCGCAGATCCGCCAAACCGCACAGCAGCGCGACCAGCTCGCCGAACTCCGTGCCGAGCTCAACGCCCTTGCCACCCTTCTTGGCCGCCCGGCCAACGTCGCCGACGTATCTCCTCTCGCCCAGAAGCACAAGCCCATGCGCCCGCGCCTCGTCCTCGAACCGAAGCCAGAGACCCTCACCATCCCTGCCATCCCTATCAATCAAGGCGACCTATTCGCCGCCGAATGACCGCAACCCCCCGCAAAACTCACACCGCAGGCTCAGCCACCATTCTGCTCATGGCCAGCTCCCTGCTGTCCGGCCTGCTGGCGCTGGTCCGCATCCGTTACGTCAACGGCTTGTTCGGCGCCAGCCCTGCGCAAGACGCCTACCGCGCCGCCTTCACGCTCCCCGACCTCCTCAACTACTTCCTCATCGGCGGCGCTGCCTCCATCTCCCTCATCACCATCCTCAACCGCTACCGCGAGCGCGGAGATGACGAAGGTGGTGACCGTGCCCTTTCCGTCATCCTCACCACCATGCTTGTCGTGCTCGGTACCGGCGTTGTAGTCATGGAGCTGCTCGCACCCGCCGGCATCTGGTTGATGAACGACGGTTTTCGCAAAGACCCCCCGCCACCTTCGCGCTCTGCGTCTCGCTCACGCGCATCCTCTTACCCGCGCAGCTCTTCTTCTTCATCGGCAGCGTCATGAGCC
>CAMQQG010000013.1:0-13210 GCA_947034895.1 Rhytidiadelphus loreus
ACCCAAACCCGCCTCATTGCCGCCGGCGCCGCGACGGTCTTGGCGATGACCGCCAACGCCTTCGCCGCCCCGCGGACGGATAGCGGCGTCCGCATCAACCAGATCCAAGTGATCGGCACCCACAACAGCTATCACGCCGGCCTGACCCCGGGCGTCGCCAAGCTCCTGAAGGCGGTCAATCCCAAGGCGTTCGGAGAACTGGAATACAGCCACGCTGATCTCAAGACACAGCTCGATCACGGTATCCGGCAGGTCGAACTCGACATCTATTCCGACGCCAAGGGCGGCCGCTTCGCCCACCCCTATGGCGCGACGCTGAACGCCGGCGGCGCGGCGGCGTTCGATCCTGAGGGCGTGATGTTGAAGCCCGGCTTCAAGGTCATGCATGTGCAGGACATCGACTACATCAGCAACTGCCAGCCCTTCACCGCCTGCCTCACCGCCATCCGCGCCTGGTCGCACGCGCACCCGCGCCATGTGCCGATCTCCATCCTGGTGGAGACCAAGACCCAGCCGCCCATTCCCGCCGTGCCGGGCATGGCGGCGCCGGAGCCCTTCACCGCTGAAGTGCTCGACGCGCTCGATGCGGAAATCCGCGGGGTGTTCCCGGCGGACGAGATGATCGTTCCCGATCAGGTGCGCGGCGACCACGCGACGCTCGAAGAGGGCGCACTGCACGCCGGCTGGCCGACGCTGAAGGCGGCGCGGGGCAAGGTGGTGTTCCTGCTGGATCAAAGCAACGTCACCGACACTTATCGCGCGAATCATCCTTCCCTGGCCGGCCGAGTCCTGTTCACCAATGCCACGGCGGGCCAGCCGGACGCGGCGTTCATCGAGCAAAATGAAGGGACGCCCGAAGCCATCGCCGCTCTGGTCAAGCAGGGCTATCTGGTGCGCACCCGATCGGACGCCGACACCAAGGAAGGGCGATCCGGCGACGTCACCCAACGGGACAAGGCTCTGCGCAGCGGCGCCCAGATCGTCAGCACCGACTATCCCTGGTTCGAACCCTCGCGCTGGACCAGCTATAGCGTCAGCTTGCCTGGACGCACGCCTGCGCGCTGCAATCCGGTGAATGCGCCGCCGAACTGTCGGGACGCCGACCTTCCCGGCGTTGCGACCGCGCCCTAAGCCGGTTCGGCCTCGGCGCCAGGCGCTTCGCGCCGCTCTTTCTCGGGCTGTTTGCCGCGCAGCCGGTCGAGGTAGATGTAGATCACCGGCGTGGTGAACAGGGTCAGCACCTGGGACACCAAAAGGCCGCCGACGATGGCGTACCCCAAAGGCTGGCGGAACTCCGACCCGGTGCCGTTCATCAGGATCATGGGCACGCCGCTCAACGCCGCGCAGGCGGTGGTCATCAGGATGGGGCGCAGCCTCTGGCGCGACGCCTCGCTCACCGCCTCCTCCGCCGATAGGCCATGTTCGCGCTCCAGTCGCAGCGCCACATCGACGATCATGATCGACACCGAAGCCGCCGCCTGGCGCCAATTGCTGCACGACCTGGCGTGGGCGGCGCTGCAGAACCTCGGCAGCAAGGCCTGAACCTGTGGCGGGACTCGAACAGCAGCTCCCGAGAATCTTCCAGGCCAACATCGTCCGGCTGTTTGAGCGGGTGGTGCTCCCGGGCTTGGCGCTGCTGCCGACCCACGCTGAGCTCGCGTTCGGCGCGGTGCCCACGCTCGACGCCTTCCTGGACCGCGCCGCCGCCCAGGTCGACAACTATACCGCCAACGAAGCCGCCAAGGCCTATGCCCTGACGATCGCCGCGGTGTTCGAGCGGCAACTCAGCGCCTGGTCACAAGCGATCATCGCGAGCGAGGCCTTAGCCTGAGGGCCTTGATCTTCAAGCCAAGCTTATGGATGACCGAAAGGGTCTCGGGTTCACCGACAACCGCCCGGCCGGTCGAATCCATACCGGCCAGTTCGGTTAGCTCGAAATACTTGAAGAAACTCGCGTGCGATATTGGCGACATCACCCGAAGACGACGGTCTTTGACCCATTAAGTAAGATACGGTGATCAACATGCCAACGAACAGCCCGCGCCAGGACCGAGCATTCAATGTCGCGCCCGATGAAAACTAGCTGTTCGGGTGATTGCGCATGGGAAACGCGCTCCACCCCCTGTTCAATGATAGGACCCTCATCCAGATCGCCGGTGACGTAGTGGGCGGTGGCGCCGATGATCTTCACCCCCCGCGCGTAGGCTTGGTGATAAGGCTTCGCGCCCTTGAAACTGGGCAGAAAGGAATGATGGATGTTGATGCACCGCCCTTGCAACCTGTCGCACAGATCTTTCGAGAGGATTTGCATATAGCGGGCTAGCACCAGCAGATCGACCTCATGGGCCTCCATCAGGTTCATCAACTGCTTCTCCTGGTTCGCCTTGACTTCGTCGAGACGGTAGTAGGGAAGTCCGCTCCATTCGACGAAAGACCGCATGTCGTCGTGGTTCGACACGACGCCGACGACGTCCACGGGCAACTGGCCAGATCGCCATCTGTGCAGCAGATCGTAGAGGCAATGGCCGAATTTCGAGACGGCGATCAGGACTTTGGATCGAACGCTAAAGTCTTCGATGGACCATGATGCGCGCATCCCCTGGGCGATCGGTTCGAAGGCCAGTCGTAGTCCGTCTAAGTACGGCAGCAACGGCCCATCGGCCCTGAACGCAGTCCGCATATAGAATTGGTCGCCGTCAGGATCGTTGAAGTGGCTCGACTCAACGATCGAGGCGTCATTTTCGGCCAGGAAGCCGGAAACTTTGGCGACCAGCCCCTTGGCGTCCGGACATTTCAAGACCAGGACGTAGCGCGGGGAGGCCGCGCTGCGGAGATCGCGACTAGTCTTCGTTGTATTCGGCACGGACGGATTCCAGCGCGGGCTTGGCAATGGGGGACGGGTTGTCGCGCAGCAATTGGTCTAGCGCCCAGGCGATGGAGGATCGGCTTTGGCTGCTGAGGTAGGCCTCGCGGCGCACCGCCTTAGAGATTCGATCCGTCACGTTTTTTGTGGGCAGGCCGCTTGCGACATAGGCCTTTTGGGTGGCTGAAACGAGCTGCCCCAGTGAGTCCACGAGGTCAGCGCGTGAGGACGAAGCCTCCGCCGTCGCAGCCAACGCCAGTCGTCCCACGGGCTTCAGGCCACGGACGAAGCTCGACGCTGCGTTCGGGTCGCCCTTGCCCGAATAATAGGCCTTGAGGGGATAGACGAAGTGCGGGCGGCTAAAAGCGATCTGGTCGGGCTTTAGGAGCGGGGTGTCGATGCCGAAGTAATCGAGACTGACGCCGAGCTTGGGATGCACGCCGACCAGCTTCTCCGGCGCGTGGCCCTGCTCCACCCATGCCGTGATCGGGCCGAGGTAGTCGACGCCCCAGGCGCCGTCGCCGCCGCTGCAATGATCCATGCCGTTGATGAGGAAGAAGCGCAGGAAGTCGGTGGTGTTGGCCGCCCCGCCCATCATCCGCAGGACGTTCTCATAATAGTCGATGGTGTAGCCGGGCAGCACGATCAGATCGGTGGTTCCGTGCGCCAGGATCAGCTTGCCGCCATGAGCCTTGAAGGCGCGCAGATCGTCGTTGCTGGCGTTCATCAGGGTCTCGGCCACCACCGGATCGCCCCGGGGCTGGGTAAACTGCGTCGGCGCGCCGAACGGGCGGGAGAGGTTGTCAATCCAGTTCAACTCCGACCCCCGTTGCGCGCCCTTGGCGTAGAAACGGCGCACGAGATCGACCTGCTCGGCGTTCAGACAGGTGTGGGGTGCGGCCGAGGCGCCCGCGTTGCAGGCGATGTCTGCGGGATCGAATTTGCAGTCGCTAGGCGCGAAGAGACCGTCGGCGACGCCGTCGGTGAGGTCGCATGCCTTCATCACCGCCTTGTAGATCATCGGGATGTCGAGATCCGAGAGGATCTGGCGGCCCTTGGCGTCGATGTTCATGGCGCCCGGCGCCACGTAGTTGGAGGAGCCGAACGGAGCGATGTCCACCGGCGCCACGGCCACCACGCCGTCGAAGTCCTCGGGGAAGCGCTCAACCTCCACCATCGCCTGCCGCCCGCCGGTGGAGCAAGCGTAGAAGTAGGACCATCGGGGCGGCCCCTTGTAATAGGCGGTGAGGATCGCCTTGCCCGCGACGGTGACCACGTGGGTGGCGCGATAGCCGAAATCCACCAGCCCTTGCAGGTTGTTGGCAGCCCAGTTGTTGTCGACCTGGTCCGACCGATGGCCCATGTCGGTATGCACGCAGGCGTAGCCGTCGCGCAGATGCTTGCCGCAGGCGCCCTCCATGAAGACTGCGCCGCAGCTGCCGCCGCAGCCCCGCACGATATAGCGCCCGCTCCAACGGTCGGCGGGCATCCAGAGGCCGAAGTTGACGGTGGGGTTCACATAGCCTTCCACGTCACAATAGGCGCGCCGCTCGGCGGTTTTGGCGTGAAAGGTTGCGGAGATCACCCAGGTCGGCGCGCTCGGCAGGCCGGTCCAACGGCCGCCCTGCAACGCCTCGCAGCGGGACGCCTGGTCGGCGGTCGCGAGGTCGGGCGTGGGAGTCGTGGTCTGGGCCTTAGCGGCGTGCAGGCTGACCAGGCTGAGCGCCAAACCCAGAAGCCGCACAAATCCTTGTCCCGTGCGCGCCATGTCAAACGTACTTGGTCTGGCCATCGCCTAATCCACCTTCAGAAAATCGCCGACCGCTTTCCAAAGTCGGTCCCGGCCCGCCTGGTAGTGCACAAAATCGCCGCCGCCGGGCACGATGACGAAGGCCTTGTCGTCAGTGGCAAGCTGTTCGAAGAAATCCGCGCGCGAGATTCCGCCGTGCATGTACGGCGCCTTGGCCGCCTCGACGCCGTAGATCAGAAGGGTCGGGTTGGTGATCCGCGTCGGCTCGATCGGCGTGACATAGCTGGCGTTCTCGAGGCGAATGCCGTTGGGGGAGCGGAACTCGTATTGCGCCACCCTGTCGCCGATGGCGGCGCGCAGGGCGGCGTCGGTGAACTCCGGCTCCAGCTTCTCGACGTAGTGTTCGCGGGTGTTGGTCCACCAGGGCTGGGTCGGCGCGGGCAGGACAAGGCCGCCGCCGCCGCGCGCGGGGTCGTAAAGCACCAGGCGGTTGATACGCTCGGCGTGGGTCTCGGCATAGCGCCCGGCGATGCGTCCACCCCAGGAGAAGGCGAACACGTGCGGCTTGGGATAGCCGATGCTCGCCGCCCAATCCAGTACCGCGCCGAGGTCCTCCATCGCCGTTTCGGTGGTGACGCTGAAGCCGTCCTTTGGCGGATCGGAGGCGCCGTAGCCCCGGATCGAGAAGGTGACGGCGCCGAACCCCTGCGCCGTGATGGCGTCCAATAGGGAATAATCCTCGCCCCCCGGGAACGAGAAATCGAACATGGTCTGGCCGGTGAGGTTGGAGCCCTGCACCAGGATCACGATATGCTTCGGCTTGGCGGCGAGGCCCTTGGCGCGGACCGACAGACGCCCGATGGGGCCGGGGATGAAGAGGTCTTGAACGTCGGTCATCGGATCAGCTCCACGCCTTCACCTCGGCCAGCATTCCGGGAAAGTGCGTCTCGATGGCGGCTCTCAGGGCCGTGGGCGCACCGTCGAGGTTGGGGATGAAAGCGCCATCACCCTTGAATAGGATGTGGCCGGGCGTTCCGTGCATTTTCATCCAAGTCTGCCACTCGGCCACTACGTTATGTGACCAGATCGAGGGGATGAAGCTCTTGTTCACCGCATCTAGATCGGCCGCGCGGCAAGCGTAGCTGACGAGATCCGCCTCAAGCTTGAACCAAGTTGTGTCCTTGGGTTTGAAGCGTGAAATGCGGTCGATCTCGATCCACGCGTGATCACCCAAGCGGCGCTGGCGCAAGTCCAGCGTCGCGGCGGGTGGCAGGCTGGAGGCTGCGCCGTAGGCGACGGTGAAGGGGGGGCCGGACAGGGGTGGACATTGGACCGTCAAGCCCGTGTAGGGGTTCAGGATTTCCGTGACGATCTCACCGGTGTCTACGTGGGTGTAGAAGGTCCAGCCCTGGGTCTTCAAATCGATCGTCCCATCCCGCGCCGTTGAAGCCTGCCGAACCAAAAGGCCCCAGTAACCATAAAGGCGCTTGGCGAACACGTCGGTGGTCAGCGCGTCGGCTTGAGGCAGAAAACCCCAAACGTCACCGCGCTCAACGGCGAATGTGGTCCGACCGGAAAGGTCGGTGACCAGCTTCAGCCACGTGCGGGTCTTGTCATCAAGGCCCGTTGGTCGCCCTGCTGGAGCGGCTGCGCTTGAAGAGGCGGCCAAGAGCGCAAGACTAGCTGGGATCAGGCCCGCCAGAATGATGCGCCGGTCAGCGTCCATCAAGGTCGCGCCGCCTTGGTCCAGTTCGCTGCGTCGTTGGGATCGCCCCTGCCGGAATACGCCGCTACATCGGGATAAGCGTAGAGTGGTCGCGTGCGGTCATAGGCGCCTTCAGGCAAGGGATAGCGCGGTCGCGGCAGGCCTAAGTAATTCTGTTCCTTGGTCAGGTGATGCACGGTGATCTGATCGGGCGCCTGACCCTTTTCCACCCAGTTTTCCAACGCGCTGATCATATCGGCTGCGTCGCCGCCAGGTCCGCGACGGCAGTGCGCCATGCCGGGGATCATGAAAAGGCGGAAGAAGGACTTGGTAACGTCTTCGCCCCCCATGGTGCGGGTGGTCAGTTGGTAGTAGTCAACCGAAGATCCGGGCGCGACTTCATTATCGTCCCAGCCATGATACAAGATCATCTTGCCGCCATTGTCGTGAAACCGGCGCAGATCCGGGTTTTGCCCATAGCGCATCCACTGTAAGATTGACCCGCCGAAGAGGATGTTGCCCCGCTTGGGATCGACATCATAGTCGTAGGGCTTGCCCGCATTGGCCGCAGCCACTGGATAGATGCCATCGCCGTAGGATGAGCCGAGATCCGGCAGCCATTGGGACGGATTGTCCTTCGTCGTGATGAAACTTGGTGACCAGCCGTATTCTGATCCACGCGACAAGCCTGTTTGCCCAAACCCAAGGGTGTGGCCCTTGGAATCGGTAGGACCAGCGTACAGCTTTCGCACAACCAACACCTCCGCGGTCGTCAAACAGGTCGCCTTGTCGGCGCCCCTGCATTGAATTTTACCCGGATCCCAATGACACTTGGTGGGATCCTGGATCAGACCGTCTTTCAAACCGTCGAGGGCGTCGCAGTCGGCCAGCACGGCTTTGCGGATCATTGGGAGCTTATCGGCGTGCAGGATAGGGTCGCCATCGGCGTTGAGATTGGCCCGGGCGCTCCACTCCAAAAAGCTCGGCCCGGTCTCATAGGCGGGTGCGCCGACCAGGATGCCGTCAAAATCATAGGGGTAGCGTTGGGATTCGATCACACCCTGCACCCCGCCGGTGGAGCAGCCCATGTAGTAGGATCGCTTCGCGGGGCGCCCGTAGTACTCGTCGACGATCTCTTTCGCAGCTACAGTCACTACGTGGGTGGCCCGAAACCCGAAGTCCATCACCTGCTCGATGTTGGCGAAGCGATAGAGGGTGATGTTGGGCGCCGCCGAATGGCCCATGTCGCTGGCGACTACCGCGTAATGTCGCGCTAGTGGTTCTTCCAACTGGGGCCGGTAAACAACCCCGCACGCGCCGCCGCAGCCGTAGTGCATAAATTTGCCGTTCCAGTCGTGTGTGGGCAAGCGAAGCTCGAAATTAATATCCGGCGCTACAATGCCTTGCACACGGCACACTTCAGGCACATCCCGCTCGGCGGGAATGATCTGGGCTTGCATGACTTGGGTGGGTGCATCGGGAATGCGGGCGAAGCGTTGCAGAGAAGGGTTGAACCGGGCGCGGGCTGTAGAATAGGCGGCGAGGCTGGCGCATTTCTCCGCCGCTGCCTGCACGGTCTGGGTTTGCAGGGGAGACTCCCCGGAGCCGCTCGCCGCGGGCGTCGTGGTGACGGAATCAACACCCGTATAAAAGCCGCCTCCCCAGTCAATCTTGCCGGGCGGCGCCGAGGAGGAGACTGGGGCCGCGCTGATCATGGCTACGGATACTATGACGGGCAGAACGATCTTCATGGCCTCACCCTTGCGACAACATCTTAAGCCCCGTTGGGTTCACGCCCACTTTGGTTTCAAATCTTCCCCGTCGAAACAGTCGGGAAACAGTGTTTGCAGTCGCGCCCAAGCGGTCGGATTAAGCTTCTCGTTGACGCCCGCCCGCACCATGATCCCCTGCACCACACAGCGACCCTGGCGATCGCCGAGCTGCATCCAGGGCGGCGCCTGTTTCAGCTCGAAGCTATAGGAGCCGGAGCTCGGCGGATCTGGGTGCTCCAGATCGGCAAGGTTTGAGATGATGGTCAGGCGCGTCTCGGCCTTGCTGACATTGTCGGAGTCTAGGTCCGGCATAGAGCCGTCGGGCATAGGAAAGCCACGGGTCTTGCGCTCGATCTGGTTGAGCATAACCCGGCCATTGTCTTCAGTGAAGGTCACCTCCACGCTGTCGATCCGGGCGTGCGCCTGCTCTAGCGTCACGTCGAGCCCATCGCCCTTGCGGGTGAAATTGAAATGGGCGGGGCCTTCCTCAAACTGTCGGGGCGGATTGAGGCGTTGCCCGGTAACCGGATTGACCCATGTATCCGCCAATTCGCCGGTAATAGGATCGCGCATATAGCCGATCTCCCACCAGTCCATGCGGAACGAGTCTTCCGACAGGGTGCGGGTCTTGTAGATCATAACCGTTTCGATGTGTTGCACCGGAATAGTGGGATAGTGCTCCACCTCCATGAAGGAGACGCCGAAATACCACCAGGCGGACAAGCCATCCTCGACATTGGCGAACATCCGGCGATAGGTGTTCAGCGCATCAAAGGGAGTCTTGCCCGGCGCAGGCGCTTGATGCTTGGGGGTAGCGGTTGAAATTTCAGTCACTCTAAGCCTAACGCCTCCGGAAGGTCGGAATGATCGTAAAGGCAGCTTGGTATGCGGCGAAGGCCAAATTCAGCATACCTCGTTTCCTATCGCGCATAACATCGCCGGGCGGTTGGTATGCGTAAAAGGCGATAGCGCCCTTGAAGCGTGATGTTCAGGGTGGCCTCTTGGGAAAGGCTTCCATGACCACGATCCCTTACATGACGGCCCAGGCGCTCAGTTCAGCCCTTGAGACTGGCGCCCTCACGGCCAGAGATGTCGTTGAGGCCTGCTTGGCTCGGATTCAGGCGCGGGATCATGCTGTGCACGCCTGGACACATGTGAATGCGCCTCTGGCGCTGTCCCACGCCGCCAAGCTGGACAAAGCGACGACACGGTCGCCGCTGCACGGCGTTCCCATCGGGATCAAGGATGTGATCCTGACCAGGGACATGCCGACACAATATAATTCGGAGCTTTACCAAGAGCATTTCCCGGGCCTTGACGCGGCCTGCGTCTCAATTCTGCGGGCTGCTGGGGCAGTGATCCTGGGCAAGACCGACACCGTCGAATTCGCCGCCACGGGCCGCAAAGCGCTCACGCGCAACCCTCACGACTTAAGGCGCACTCCCGGCGGCTCCTCTAGCGGATCGGCGGCCGCGGTGGCCGATTTCCATGCGCCCCTGGCGCTCGGCACGCAGACCGGCGGTTCGATGATCCGCCCCGCCTCCTATTGCGGCGTCTTCGCGATGAAGCCGTCTTGGGGCCTGATCAGCACCGAAGGCGCAAAGACGTTTTCGCCGACCCTTGACACCATTGGCTGGTTTGCAAGATCCGTGAGGGATCTGAAGCTGCTCTATGACGTGTTCGATCCAGATGAGGATATAGAGCCCAAGTTGGAACTGTCCACCGCACGGATCGCGATTTGCCGCTCTCCGGCCTGGGCGCAGGCGGGTGCTGCAACGAAGGCGGCGATGACGGCCGCTGAAACAGCCCTGCGGGTAGCGGGCGTCGCCGTATCGCCCCTGATTCTACCCCAGCCGTTCGAGCGGCTGTCCGCTGCGCACTTGGTCATCATGGAAGGGGAGGGGCGGCGATCGTTTCTATCTGAACACCGCCTTTACGGCGACCGGCTGCATCCCAACCTGCGTGGCTACGTGCTGAACCCAAAGGGCGTCAGCCTGATCGATCTCAAGGACGCCTACGATACGGCCGCTTACTGCCGCGCCGAGTTCGACCGCCTCGCTGCTGATTTCGACGCGGTGGTTACCCCAAGCACCGTCGGCAACGCGCCGGTGGGGCTGGAAAACACCGGCGCAATGACCTTCAACGCCATGTGGACTGTGCTTCAAGGTCCCTGCATCAATCTGGCGTTCGCTAAATCAAGAGCCGGGTTGCCGGTGGGATTGACGCTCACAGGGCCGCGCTTTTCCGACCGCCGAGTGCTTGGCGCCGCGTTGGCTATGGAGCCGCTCTGTCAATGAAGGCCGGCTACATGTCGGCGGTTACAGGGTCGAAGGCGTAGATCGACGGGTCTGACGAGGGGGACTTGGAGCCATCGTAGTGGTCCGGATCGCGACTCTGAGTGAGCTTACCCTGCTCGATCGATTTCTCATGCACTAAAGCCGTGCGTGGTCGCCGCGCGTTCTCGTAGCGGTCCAACGCGGCTTCCACCGTGGTCTCTAAGGCGAACGCGCGGGCGAGGATCATCCCGTCCTCGATCGCCATGGCTGCGCCCATGCCAAGGAAGGGCAGCATGGCGTGAGCGGCGTCGCCGAGAAGGCTCGCACGGCCCTGTCGCCACTTGGGCAGAGGCGCTCGGTCGAAGATGCCCCATTTGATGAGTGATCCCGCCTTCCTCATCAACCCGATGACGTCCGGGTGCCAGCCCTGAAAGTCCTCATCCAATTCCTCGCGGGTAGCGGGGATAGACCAGCCCTCGTGCGTCCACCCCGCCTTGGCGACGATGCCCACACAGTTGACGATGTCCCCGCGGCGCAAGGTGTAGCGGTTAAAAGTTCGCTGGGGGCCCAAGAAGACTGCGCCGCGTCCCAGACCCATAAAGGGCTCCGCTCTAACGCGGTCTACAAGGAAGCGATAGGCGAGCTGGCCTGTGTAGCGGGGCGCATCATCGCCCCAGAGCAGCTTTCGGCCGTCTGACCGAACTCCGTCCGCCGCGATCAACGTGTCGCCCTCAGCCGCATCACCGTTGTCGAACCGCGCGCGAACGCCGTGGGCGGTCTCCTCGATGTCGATGAGCCTGTGGTTGAGGTGCAGACTGCCGGGGGCTCGCTCTTCAAGGGCGGCGGCCAGCACGCTGTGCAGATCAGCGCGATGCAACTGGCGTCCTATGTCTGCCCTACCGTCATCTGGGCCGCCATCGCCGTGGTCGAGCTGACCCATGAGCACGGCGCCGGATTTGTAATGCAGGAAGGGAAAGTTTGCGGAGGGGCATGCGAACGCCGCAATATGATCTTGGAGCCCCAATGCACGAAAGACATTCTGGGCGCCTCGGCTGAGGGTCAACCCTGCCCCGACTTCGCCGAGCGCCGGCGCCTGTTCGTGCACCTCCACCACATAACCGCAATCCAGGAGGGCGAGGGCCGCCACGAGCCCGCCCAGTCCGGCGCCGACGATGAGAATGCGCGCCTGGCTCACGGCTTGTTTCCAAGATTGATGCTGATGGCCTTGGTCTTCAGGTAGGCGTCGAGCCCATCCTTACCGTACTCGCGGCCCCATCCCGACTGCTTGTTGCCGCCAAACGGGGTTTCAGGGCTGATGGCGGCATGGATGTTGACGCCGACCTGACCAGAGTCGATTTGTTTGGCGACGCGTAGCGCCCGTTGGATGTCCCGTGTCCAAACCGAGCCAGAGAGGCCATAGTGGGTGCCATTGGCCGCGACGACGACCTCCTCTTCATCGCGAAAGCGGAGCAGGGTCAGCACGGGTCCAAATACTTCCTCCTGCTCGATCCGCATGCCGGGTTTCACCTCGGTAAACAGAGCCGGTCCAATGAAATGGCCTGGCCCTTCGATAGGAGCGCTCTCCAAAAACGGCTGTGCACCTTCCGCTTTGGCAATGTCGATGTAATTGAGAATGCGCGCCTTCTGTCGAGACGAGATGGCGGGTCCAAGGATCGTGCTTGGCGCCATGCCATCACCGACGGTCAAGGTCTTGGCGTACGCGGCGACGCCTTCGGCCACACGGTCGTGCACATCGGCATGAACGAACAGGCGAGATCCCGCCATGCACTGTTGGCCAGTCGACAGATAGCAGGCCATCGCCGCAGCCGGTATCGCCGCTTCGAGGTCGGCGTCGGGGAAGATCACCACCGGAGACTTGCCGCCGAGCTCCAGCGACACCTTCTTGAGGTTGCCCGTCGCCGCTTCGAGGATTTTGCGCCCGACGGCCGTCGAGCCGGTGAAGGCGATCTTGTCCACCCCCCGATGCGCCGCCATGGCAGCGCCCACATCCTCGCCGTAGCCGTGTAGGAGATTAAACGACCCCGGCGGCCCTCCAGCCTGCGCCCAAAGCTCTGCGAAGAGATGGCCCGTCAGGGGGGCCAGCTCGGCGGTCTTCAGCACTATCGCACAGCCTGCGGCCAAGGCCGGCGCCATCTTCAGCGCCATCATGCCGGGCGGTGCGTTCCAAGGCACGATGGCCGCGACGACACCAATGGGTTCTCGCACTGTGGCGACCATGATGTCGAGGTTCGGTCGCGCGCCGAGGCTCGGCGTGAAGCTCTCGCCGGAAATCTTGGTGGCCCACCCGGCGTAGTAACGGAAGACTTCGCCAGCCAAAAAGCGCGTCACCATTTGGGAGGACAAAAGCGGCGAACCGTTGTCCAGCGTCATCACCTCGGCGATCAGCTGATTGTGCGCATCAAGAAGATCGGCGAACCGATTGAGGATCACCCCCCTATCGCGCCCGCTGGTCCGGCCCCAGACGCCGGCAAGCGCAACCCGCGCGGCCGCCACTGCGTCGTCCACCTGTTCCAAAGACGCGGCGCGAAAGGCGGCGATCTGGAGTTCTCGCGCGGGGTTTTCGACGCTGATCTCGCGTCCTTGGCCCAGCACCCATTCGCCTCCGATATAGAGAGGGTGGGCGCCGGCCAGGAACGCCTCGGTCGCTTCGCCGGGGAGCGTAATATCTATATTCGCCATAGGCGCTGTGGTCTCCATTCGGTCGCCGCGCTATTGCGAAGCCATGAACTCCACGATCTTGCGGGTCGCAAGTTGCTCTTGTTCGATCACAAGGTAATGGCCGCAGCCAGGCAGCACTGCCAGTAAGGCGGTCGGCATCATTCT
>CAMQQG010000014.1:0-16287 GCA_947034895.1 Rhytidiadelphus loreus
GGGGTCCTACGAAAGCGTCGCCCGGATGTTGGACGAGATGTCCACGGTGCCAAATACCGGCGGCGTGCTGCTGACGTTCGACGATTTCGTGGAAGGCGTGGAGGCGTTCGGAACGCGCATCCAGCCGCTGATGAGGTGCCGGTCGGGGGTGGGGCGTTGACAGGCCTCCCGTTCTCCCGCGAAAGCGGGAGCCCAGGTTACATGCGATGTCGCCCGTGACCCTGGGCCCCCGCTTTCGCGGGGGAACGGCGAGCAGTCTAGAACAACTCCCCCTGCGGCCCCCTCGGCGCCCGGAACAGGTCGGTCCGCAGCACGATCCGCTCGCGGCCCAGCCCGTGCTTGCGGCAGGCCAGCCGGAACCGCGCCTGCAGCAGGTCGGCCCATGGCCCTTGCCCCTTCATGCGGGTGAAGAAGTCGGGATCATTGTCGCGCCCGCCGCGCAACGACCGGATCGTCGCCATCACCTTCCCGGCGCGATCGGGATGATGCGCGTCGAGCCAGGCCCGGAACAGCGGCGCAACTTCGTGCGGCAACCGGACCGGCAGGAAGAACACGCCGCGCGCACCGGCTTCCGCGGCGCGTTCGATGATGTGTTCCATCTCGTGATCGGTGATCGCCGGGATGACCGGCGCGATCGAGACGTGGACCGGCACCCCGGCATCCGCCAGCCGCCGCACCGCGGTCAGCCGGCGTTCGGGATGCGGCGCGCGGGGTTCGAGCGTCATCGCGATCGCCGGGTCGAGCGAGGGTGACGGACATCGCGACCGACGCCAGCCCCTTGGCCGCCATCGGCGCCAGCAGGTCGAGATCGCGCAGCACGCGGTCGGACTTGGTCGTGATCGTCAGCGGATGGTTCGTCTCCGCCAGCAACTCGATGATGCTGCGGGTGATGCGCCAGTCGTTCTCGATCGGCTGGTACGGATCGGTATTCGTCCCGAGTGCGATCGGCCGGACGTCATAGCCCGGCTTGCCGAGTTCGGCGCGCAGCAGCACCGCGGCGTCGGGCTTCGCGAACAGCCGGCTCTCGAAATCCAGCCCCGGCGACAGGTCGTGAAACGCATGGCTGGGCCGGGCGAAGCAGTAGATGCAGCCATGTTCGCACCCCCGGTACGGATTGATCGAGCGATCGAAGCCGATGTCCGGGGATGCGTTGCGGCTGATGATCGTCCGGGGATGCTCGACGGTGACCGTCGTCCGGCGCGGGGCCGGTGCGCCGTCGATGACGTCCTGCGCATCGAGCCAGTCACCATCCGCCTCGGTGGCGGGCAGGCTGAACCGTGCGCTCTCCCGGTTGTGCGTCGCGCCGCGAACGGGTCGAGTCTTGGCCATTGCATCATCGTAGATCGATCGATAGAACGTATCAAGAACGGATGGGGAGGCGCAGGTGGCACGATTGGCGTATCTGGAACTGCCGGTGGCGGACATCGGCGCGAGCAAGGCGTTCTACGGCGCGGCGTTCGGATGGGACCTGGCCGATTTCGGGCCGACCTATGCCTCGACGATCAGCGGCGACACCGACATCGGGCTGCAGGCCGATGCCGCCGAGCAGACGGCGGCGCCGTTGGCGGTCATCGCGGTCGATGACCTGGATGCGGTGCTGACCGCGGTCGAAGCGGCGGGCGCGATCGTCACGAAGCCGATCTTCGCATTTCCCGGCGGGCGGCGGTTCCATTTCCGCGATCCGGACGGGCATGAACTGGCGGCCATGCAGGTGGAGTGAGGCGGAGCCGTGGAAAGAGCCGACCTCGCTGCCTTGCTGCACGCCTGGCTGAGCGCGCGGTCGATCGCGCGCGATCTGCCGGCGCCGGTCGCCGATCATGGCGGCTACCGGGTGGATACGAACGACGCTGCCGAGATCAAGCGCTGGGTATTCGCGGCCGTGTGTCCTGGTTTGATCGAACTGGGGCAGGCCATCGATGCGCCCGGCTATGTGCTGAAGGCGTGCATCGATGGTGCCGACATGCGCGCCGCGCTGCCGGATCGCTGGCGACTGCATCCGCCGACCTATTTCATGGAAGCCGCCGGGTCATCGGACGATCACGCATTGCCACCAGGATATGAGCTCGACACCGTTCGGACGGGTGCTGTCACGGCGGTGCGGATCAGGACGAGGGAGGCAGCGCTGGCGGCAAGCGGGTTCGGGGCGGAAACGGGGGATGCGTTCGTGTACGACCGGATCGAAACGGCCGCCGCCCATCGCCGTATGGGATTGGGCCGCGCGGTGATGGCCGCGCTCGACAGGGCCAGGCGGGATCGCAATATCCCGGCGCTGCTGGTCGCCACGGAAGAAGGACGCGCGCTCTACACGACCCTGGGGTGGCGGGTGATCGCGCCTTATTCCACCGCGTCGATCGATGCTTAGGGGTCCATGTCAGACGTCCCGACCGGGGAATGCGATCTCGCGCGTCGTTGACCGACATCATCATCCGCTGGATGTCGCGGCGCTCGGCCCTGCGCTATTAGTAATGGGTGTTCTTCGATTCCGACGCATGGCCACCGGCGCCCGACGGCTTCGACCCGAAGCCACAGCCCCGGCTGAACGCGGCGCAGGAGCGAACCGTGCTGCGGACGATCGGCATCCTGCTGGTCGTGATGTTCCTCGGCCCGTTCGCCGGGTCATCGGTCGTCGATGCGATCTGGGCACTCATCCGCGCGGTCTGAGGGCCTGCCCGTCAGCGCTCCAGCAGGCGCGGCATCAGATCGACGAAGTTGCAGGGCATATGCCTGCTATCCAGCTGGTCGCGCAGGATACCGTCCCATCCGTCCTTCACCGCGCCGGTCGATCCCGGAAGCGCGAAGACATACGTCCCATCCGCCACGCAGGCACAGGCGCGGGACTGGACGGTGGAGGTGCCGATCTTGGCGTAGCTGAGCCAGCGGAACAGCTCGCCGAAGCCGGGGATCATCTTGGTCGCGACCTGTTCGACCGCTTCCGGCGTCACGTCGCGGCCCGTCACCCCGGTGCCGCCCGTTATCACGACGCAGTCGATGGACGGATCGGCGATCCAGCCGCGCAGTCGGCCGACGATCGTCTCGACATCGTCCCGCTCGATCGCCCGATCCGCCAGAATATGGCCCGCACCCTGCAAGCGTTCGACCAACGTGTCGCCTGACCGATCGTCCGCCAGCCCCCGCGTATCGGAAACGGTCAGGACGGCGATTCGGACGGGAACGAAGGTCCGTGTCTCGTCAATCGGCACGCTGGACGGCCCCTTGCGGCGATACCGGCGCATTCACCGCGACGACGCTGGCGCTTGCCCGGGGGTCAGGCGATGCGTTCAGGCGAACGGCGGTCGCCCCGGCCATGCCGGGAAAGCGCGGCCACATGCCCTGCGCCAGCGCGGCACGGCTGACCGATGCCTTCTTCCCCGCCTGGCCTTCGTACATCCAGTAATTGCGCAGCACGGTGGTGACGTAACCCCGCGTTTCCCAATAAGGGATGCTCTCGATGTACAGCAGCGGGTCGCCGCCGTCGCGGATGGCCGCATTCCATTCACCGACCGGCTTGGGCCCGGCATTATAGGCGGCGATGACCTTGGGCAGCAGACCGCCGGTGATCGCCATGTCGCGCAGCCGTTCCAGATGCCGCTGGCCGATGTCGATATTCGTCGATGGGCGGGTCAGCGCACCGCGATCGACCGCGATGCCGCGTTCTCGCGCATAGTCCACCGCCGCGGCCGGCATGATCTGCATGAGGCCGTAGGCGCCGGCTTGGCTCAACGCCTTGGTGCGGAAACGCGATTCCTCGAGCGCATGCGCATAGACCAGCGACTTCTCGACGCGCCAGCCGCTGTCGGGCGTCCAATTGGGCGTGGGATAGCGCGCCTCCGCGGTGGCGATGACGCCAGCCGGGCAATTATGCGCAAGCCAGATCGTCGTCGCCGGCAGGTCGAGCGATTCCGCTACGCGGACCAGCGCGCCGAATTCGCGCGGCTGGCCGATCCGCGCCTGCTGGCGGATGACGTCGTCTGCCAGATCGGTCTCGCCGACCTCGACGAGGGCCGCCGCGACGCGCAAATTGGGTCGCTGGTCGAGCGCCATCCAGTCGGTCGCGACCAGCCCGGTCAGCTTGTCGCGGTCGTGCATCCCCAGCGTCTGGCGCGCGATCTGCCCATAGAAGCTCTCGCCGAACTGCGCCGCCGACTTCAGCCGCGCCTCGATCCGGTCGGGTCGGCCACATACCATGTCGGCCCGCGCCGCCCAGTACAGGCCGGCGGCGCGCAGATCGATATCGGTCGCCCGGGCGGCAACCCCCTCGAACGCCGTCTCGGCCGCGGCGCAGTCATGTTGCCGCCACGCGGCCAGCCCGGCGACCCAGCGCCCCTGGATCGCCCAGTCGCCGCTGCCATCCGCCGCCTTCATCGCCTCGGCGCGGGCGTTGATGTCGTCGCCCTGCAGGAAATACATCCACGCCACGCGCTGTTTCCACTCGGCGGTCGCATCGGCGCTGAGGCCGCTCGTCGATTCAAGCAGGGCCTGCGCCGCCTGGCCCTGATCGGCCTTCACCAGCGGCTGCATCCTGGCCGCGAGGTCGGCGGCGATCTGGTCGCTCTTGATCGTCTTCGCACGGACGCGGCGCGGGGCACCGTCCTGCCAGATCAGCGCCTGCGCGGTCGGCAGCGGCGGCAGGTCGGTGGCGCCACGCGCCCTGGCGATCCGCTCCAGCGCCTCCGCCTCGGGCAGTTCGGGGGCTTCGTTGATCAGCGCGGTCAGCTGTTCGGCGGTGGCCTTGGGCGATCCCTTGGCGGTGTAGAGTTCGGCGCGCGCGATCGCATGCAGCGGGCCGGGTTTCATGGAATCGAGCCCGATCTGCGCGTTCGTCCACTGCTGTGCCCGGATCGCGGCGAAGACGGCGCGGTAGCCGTCGCGCTGACCGGGATCGAGCAGCGCAGGGATCGGCTCGATCTTCGCTACTGCCGCGGTCGATCTGGTATCGACCGGTGCCGATGCCGGTTCCGCCGCCAAGGCGGGGAGCGGCAACAAGGCGAGGATGGCCCCGATGGCGGCGCGCTTCATGCCATTCCTCCGATCAGCATTTGCAAATCCTTCCAGGCTTCGGCTTTCAGCGCGGGTTTTTCGATCAGGAACCTCGGGTGGAAGCTCGCCACGATTTCGGTATCTCGCGCGGTGTCGGGGCCGATCTGTGCCCCGTCATGGTTAAAGCGGCGTAAACCACCACGCGCGCTGGCGGCATCCGTCCCCAGGATCGCACGGCTCGCCGCATTGCCCAGCAACAACAGCCGCTTGGGCGCGACGAGCGCAATGTGGTGGCGGGCGATGTCGGCAAGCCGCACCTCCACCGACGGATCGACACGTCCGGCCGACGGGCGGCGTGCACAGACCGCGGCGATATGGACCACGTCACGCGACAATCCGATCGCCGCCAGCATCCTGTCGAACAATCGGCCGGGCGCGCCGCTCAGCATCGTCGCGGCAGGGCCGTCTTCGCGGCCGGGACAGTCGACCAGGACCATGACGGCGGCATCCAGCGGCCCGCTCGCCGCGATCGAGATCCCGGTCCATGCCGCCTCGGGCACATCGGGACCGGATCGCCATGCCAGAAAGGCGTCGAGCGTGTCCGGCATCGCACTGATCGCCGCTGGGGAAACGGCGGTCTGTCGGTCGATCGTCGATGCGTCCGATACGGTGCGGACGGGTGCAGGGGCAGGGGTCGGAGCCGCAAACCAGTCGCGCGGCAGGTCGTCGACGAGCATGTCCACCCCCGCGTCGCGCCACCAGTCGAGCGCGCTCGCGGCCAGCGCCTGCCAGTCGTGTTGCGGATAAACCCCCATCACCTTCCATAAGGCGAACGGTTGACGCGGCGGTCAATTCGCGTGATCGGCTTATTGGACAGGACGTTGCCGGCGTGCGCCCGACCGACGGGGAGCCGGCCCTTCGGAGAGAATGATGACCGAACGCGAGTCGATGCCCTATGACGTGGTGATCGTCGGCGCAGGCCCCGCCGGCCTGAGCGCCGCGATCCGCCTGAAGCAGCTGGCGACCGAAAAGGGCGCGGAGCTATCCGTCTGCGTCCTGGAAAAGGGCTCGGAAGTCGGGGCGCATATTCTCTCCGGCGCGGTGATCGATCCGCGCTCGCTCGACGAGCTTCTGCCCGATTGGCGGACGGACGGTTGCCCGCTGGCGGACGTACCGGTGATCGACAACCAGCACTGGATGCTGTCGAAGAAGGGCAAGGTCGCCGTCCCGCATGTGCTGACCCCCGGCTTCATGCACAACAAGGGCACGTACACCGGCAGCCTGGGCAATCTGTGTCGCTGGCTGGCGGGCAAGGCCGAGGAACTGGGGGTGGAGATATTCCCCGGCTTCGCCGCCGCCGAAGTGCTGTTCGACGAAGCGGGCCGGGTGAAGGGCGTCGCCACCGGCGACATGGGCGTCGCCCGCGACGGCACGCACAAGGGCGACTATACGCCGGGGCTGGAACTCCACGCCAAATACACCTTCTTTGCGGAAGGCGTGCGCGGATCGCTGTCGAAGGAAGTCATTCGCACGTTCGACCTGGCAAAGGACAGCCAGCCGCAGGTCTATGGCATCGGCATCAAGGAATTGTGGGACATCGCGCCCGACAAGCATTTCCCCGGTCGCGTGATCCACACCCAGGGCTGGCCGCTGAACGAGACCGAGGGGTCGAATGGCGGCGGCTTCCTGTATCACCAGGCGAACGGGCAGGTCAGCCTGGGGTTCGTGACCTGGCTCAGTTACACCAACCCGTATCTCTCGCCGTTCCAGGAGATGCAGCGATGGAAGACCCACCCGCACGTCGCCGCGATCCTGGAGGGCGGCAAGCGCGTCTCCTACGGCGCTCGCGCGATCAGCGACGGTGGGCTGCAGTCCATTCCGAAGCTCGTCTTCCCGGGGGGTGCGCTGATCGGCTGTTCGGCCGGCTTCCTCAATGTGCCGCGGATCAAGGGTACGCACACCGCGATGAAATCGGGCATGATGGCCGCCGAGGCTGCGTTCGAGGCGGTGCAGGCAGGGCGCGAGCATGACGAGCTGTCGGCCTATCCGGCCGCGTTCGAGGCGAGCTGGGTGAAGAAGGAACTGTCGGTCGTCCGCAACGTCGTGCCGCTGGTCGAGAAGTTCGGCGAAATGATGGGGTCGGCGCTCGCCAATGCGACGATGTGGCTGGAACATTGGGGGCTGAAGATGCCCTTCACGATGAAGCACCACGCCAATCACCTGAGCCTGTGGCGCAAGGATCTGGTCAAGCCGATCGCCTATCCCAAGCCCGACGGAAAGCTGACGTTCGATCGCCTGTCCTCGGTCTTCCTGTCGAACACGAACCACGAGGAGGACCAGCCGGTCCATCTGACGCTGCGCGATCCCAACATCCCGGTGGATTACGACCTGCCGATGTACGACGAGCCGGCACAGCGTTATTGCCCGGCGGGTGTCTACGAGATCGTCGGCGAAGAGACCGGCAATCCGGCGTTCGTCATCAACGCGCAGAACTGCGTCCACTGCAAAACCTGCGACATCAAGGACCCGACGCAGAACATCAACTGGGTGGTGCCCGAGGGCGGCGGAGGCCCCAATTATCCCAATATGTAAGCGTTTGTCGTTCGCCGCCTGCATGATGCTGGTGGGCAGCCCGGCGGCGGCGGCGGGAAACGACGTCGCGGCCTATCTGCGTGCGCGTACGGCCGCCGCGGCGGGCCGGGCGGATGTCGCGACGGCGAACTATGCGCGCGCGCTGGCGGCGACCCCCGACAATCCCGTCGTCGCGATCCGCGCCTACCGGTCCGCGCTGGCTTCGGGTGACGAGGCGCTGGCATTGCGCGCGGCGATCGTCCTCGACAAGGCGGGCGTTGCCCCGGCGGACACCGCGCTGATTCCGCTGTCGCTGGCGGCGAAGGCGAACGATGTCGCCACCGCCGACGCGGCGATCGCACGGATGAAGGGCACGCCGCTCGGGCTTCTCGCCCCGGCATTGTCCGACTGGACGGGCTTCGCGAAGGGCGCTGCGGTGCCCGTTTCGGCCGTGACCGATCCTGCCGCGCGCCGCTTCGCTGCCGAGACGCGCGTGCTGCTGCTCATCGCTGGCGGGCATGCCGACGATGGACTGGCGATGCTGACGGTGTTGGGCGGTGCCGGTGCGCCGCTGGATTTGCGCGTCGCGGCGGCACGGCTGCTGACGGGCGCGGGGCAGGGCGACCGCGCTCGCACGCTGCTGGCAATCGACGAGAGAGCGCTCGCAACGCCTGCCAAGCCGACGCTCGGTTTCGGCGTGTCGTGGCTGCTGACGCGCGTTGCGGGCGAAATCTCGTCCGCGGAGCCGTCGCCGCTGACGATCGCGCTCACCCGTGCCGCACTCGCGGCGGATCCGGCCAATGATCGCGCGCGCCTCCTGCTGGCGCTGTCGCTGTCCGGTCAGGACGCGCAGCCTGTCGCACTGGCCGTGCTGGATGGCATCGCGCCAGCCAGCCCATATGCGGAGAGCGCGGCCACGGCCCGCATCGCGATCCTGGATGCCGCCGGGCGAACCGAGGACGCGTTGGCGGTGGCGCAAGTTGCGGCAAGCCGAACCGGTGCCGCCGCGGACGATTGGCAGCGTTATGCCGACCTGCTCGTGCAGTCGGGACGCGATGCGGACGCCGTTCCGTGGTTTCGGCGTCTGATCGATCGGCCGGGCGCGACATGGGCCGACTGGCTGCAATATGGCGGCGCGCTGGACCGGGCGGGGCAGTGGGCGGCGGCACAACCCGCTCTGGAAAGGGCGGTGGCGCTCGGTCCCGATCAGGCTCTCGCGCTCAACTATCTGGGCTATGCGCGGATCGAGCATCACGAGGATCCGCAGGCGGCGACCCGGCTGCTGACGCGTGCACGGGCGCTGAAGCCCGACGACGCGTCGATCGCGGATTCGTTGGGCTGGGCGTTGTTCCTTGGCGGCGATACCGCTCGCGCGCTCCCGCTCGTCGAGCAGGCCGCGGTCGCGGAGCCGATCAATGCGGAGATCGACGAGCATCTGGGCGATATCTACTGGTCGCTGGGTCGCCGATACGAGGGACGCTATTCGTGGCGCGCCGCGACGATCACCGCCTCGGCGGCGGATCAGGCACGGCTGGCTGCAAAGATCGCGACCGGCGCCGGCGTGCGCCGAGGACATTGAATCGATGATCGTCGAACCCGCCCCCGCCAAGATCAACCTCGCGCTGCACGTCCGCCGGCGGATGCCCGACGGCTATCACGATATCGAGACGTTGTTCGCCTTCTGCCGCGACGGCGATGAGATCAGGATCGGGCTGGCCGACCGGGATTCGTTTCGGATCGAGGGACCGTTCGCCGCCGCCTTATCCGCCGATGGCGACAATCTCGTCACGGCCGCCGTAACGTCGTTTCGCGCGGCGTTCGGGATCGAGCAGCCCTATGCCATCGTCCTCGACAAACGCCTGCCGATCGCCTCGGGCATCGGCGGCGGTTCGGCGGATGCGGCGGCGACGCTGCGCGGGTTGGCGCGGTTGCATGACGTTGCGCCTGACGATGGTCGGTTGATTGCGATCGCCACCGCGCTCGGTGCCGACGTCCCCGCCTGCCTGCGCGGCGAGACCGTGCTGGGCACGGGGCGCGGCGATGCGCTTGTTCCGGTGGAGGGACTGCCCGGAACGCCGGTGCTGCTGGTCAATCCCGGCGTCGCGGTATCGACCGCCGCGGTGTTCCGGGCGTGGGACGGCGTCGATCAAGGTCCGATTCCCGGTGGCGCGCTGCTCGAACGCGCCCTTGCGGGACGAAACGATCTCGGGCCACCGGCGCGGCGGCTGGCGCCGGCGATCGATGCTGTACTTGCAATGCTGGAGGGTGCCAGCGGCGTGACACTCGCCCGCATGTCAGGATCGGGCGCCACCTGTTTCGCGCTGTTCCAGGACGATAGGGCACGCGATGCCATCGCGGCGCGTGCAGCGGCGCAGGGTTGGTGGACCCTGGCTTCGCACCTCTCCTGACCGCGCCGGGCAAAGACCGATCGGAACTCGATCAAGTTATCCTCGATATCGTCGATGTTCCGCTCTTGTTCTTAGGGAACATACACGGTACAGAGCCGGCATGCGTTGAACGCTCGACGCGATTGCTCTAGCGAGGACACTCCCAATGGCGGCCAGTCTCAAGGTAATCGATAGCGGTATGGCGACAGCAAACGACAAGGCAACCGGGGATCGTCAGAAGGCGCTCGACGCCGCCCTCGCGCAGATCGACCGGGCATTCGGCAAGGGTTCGGCGATGCGGCTCGGATCGAAGGAAACGATGCAGGTCGAGACGATCTCGACGGGGTCGCTCGGACTGGACATCGCGCTCGGCGTCGGTGGCCTGCCGCGTGGCCGGGTGATCGAGATCTACGGCCCGGAAAGCTCGGGCAAGACGACGCTGGCGCTGCATGTCATCGCCGAGGCGCAAAAGGGTGGCGGCACGGCGGCGTTCGTCGATGCCGAGCATGCGCTGGACCCGGTCTATGCCAAGAAGCTGGGCGTCAACATCGACGAGCTGATCGTGTCGCAGCCCGATACCGGCGAGCAGGCGCTCGAGATCGTCGATACGCTGGTGCGTTCCAATGCCATCGACGTGCTGGTGATCGATTCGGTCGCCGCGCTCGTGCCGCGGGCGGAAATCGAGGGTGAGATGGGCGACAGCCATGTCGGCCTGCAGGCCCGCCTGATGTCGCAGTCGCTCCGCAAGCTGACCGGATCGATCAGCCGCTCGCGCTGCATGGTGATCTTCATCAACCAGCTGCGCATGAAGATCGGTGTGATGTACGGCAATCCGGAGACGACGACGGGCGGCAATGCGCTGAAATTCTACGCCTCGGTCCGCCTCGACATCCGCCGCACCGGCCAGATCAAGGACCGCGACGAAATCGTCGGCAACACGACGCGGGTGAAGGTCGTGAAGAACAAGGTCGCCCCGCCGTTCAAGCAGGTCGAATTCGACATCATGTATGGCGAGGGCGTGTCCAAGATCGGCGAGATTCTCGATCTGGGCGTCAAGGCCGGCCTGGTCGAAAAATCGGGTGCCTGGTTCAGCTACGATAGCGTCCGACTGGGCCAGGGTCGCGAGAACTCGAAGACGTATCTCAAGGAAAATCCGGAGATGGCCGACCGTCTCGAAAAGGCGATCCGCTCGCGCACCGACAAGGTCGCCGAGGAGATGATGGCTGGACCTGAAGAGGACGACGATCTCTGATCCGAGTCGCCTCTGATCCGGGGCTGCATGCTTCTGGCCGGGGTGCGTACCGGCAGGAAGATTGGCCGTCGCCGGTCCGTTCCTTCGCCGGTGAGGATCAGGGTCTGGAAGGCACGATATGTCGCCGCTTCGCCTGCGACCATGAAAGGCCCGCCAGAAACGGCGGGCCTTTTTGCGTTTCGCGCAAACAGGTGCAAAACGCTTCGAGCCCTGACGCTTTGACCTTTCACCACCCCGGGCGATGAGGAGCGGATGATGACCACTGCGGCCGAATGGTCCGGCCCCGTCGGCGACGCATGGGCGGAACGATGGATCGATACCGATCGCAGCTTCGCGCCACTGTCGGTTCACCTGGACGCCGCGATCCTCGAGGCGTCGCCCAACGGTGCGGGTCGAGCGGTCGATCTGGGGTGCGGGGCAGGGGTGACGAGCATCGCCCTTGCCCGCTCGCGACCCGAGCTGAGCGTGATGGGCGTCGATGTCTCCGCCGATCTCGTTCGCACGGCGCAATCGCGTGGTGGTGGCATCGGCAATCTCGCCTTTGCCGTCGCGGACCTGAACATGGACGCAGCGGCGGTCGCACATGGCACGGACATGTTATGCTCGCGTCACGGGGTGATGTTCTTCGCCGACCCCGCATCGGTTTTCGCGGCACTGCGATCCGGCGTTAGGCCGGGCACCAAGTTGGTCTTTTCCTGCTTCCGGTCGCCTTCGCTAAACCCGTGGGCGGGAGCGCTGGCGGCCGAATTGACCGGTGCGATCCCGACGCCACCCACCGGTTACGCGCCGGGCCCCTTCGCCTTCGCCGATCCCGGATTCGTCGCGCCGATGCTGGCGTCAGCCGGTTGGCGAGCAGAATCGCCCGAATCGGTCGATTATGCCTATGTCGCTGGCGAAGGCGCGGATCCGATTGCCGCGGCGATCGATTTCTTTCGTCGCATCGGTCCCGTCGCGGCCGCGCTGAAGGCCACGCCCGACGCGACGCGCGGTGCGATGCTCGACAAGCTCGCGCGCCTGCTTCAGGCCCGACAACAAGGAGATGCGGTCGCGTTTCCCGCCGCCGCCTGGATCTGGCGTGCCACCGCCGTGGAGAATCCCGAATGACCATCATCGTCCACCACCTCGAAAATTCGCGATCGCAGCGTATCCTGTGGATGCTCGAGGAATTGTCGTTGCCTTATGAGGTCACGCGCTACGAGCGCGACAAGGCGACGATGCTCGCGCCCCCCGAACTCAAGCGTATCCACCCGCTGGGCAAATCGCCCGTGATTCACGACACCGACGATGGCGACCGCGTGGTGGCCGAAACGGGTGCGATCGTCGAATATCTGGTCGACAAGGCCGACGGTCGGCTCGGTGCGCCCGCCAGCCGCGACGGTGCGCTCGCCTACCGGTTCTGGCTGCATTATGCGGAAGGATCGATGATGCCGCCGCTGCTCCTGAAGCTCGTGCTCACACGGATCCCCATACTCGGAAAATCGGCGGTCAAGCGCATCCAGCCGATGATCGATGTCCACCTCGATTTCGTCGAGGCCGAATTGTCGAAGCGTCCCTGGTTCGCGGGCGACGTCATGACCGCTGCCGACGTCATGATGAGCTTCCCGCTGGAGGCCGCGCGCAGCCGCGGCGGGCTGAACGAATCCCGGCCCGCGACCATGGCCTGGCTGGCGAAGATCCATGCTCGGCCGGCCTATCAGGCCGCACTCGCCGCTGGCGGCCCTTACGCCTACGCCTGACCGGTCAGTGCAATAGCCCCGAACTGGGCGCCGGCGGCGGATCGATCTCGGCGGGAAGGCGCGGCTCCAGTCCGCCTTCCCACTTGGCGACGACGCTCGCCGCGACGGCATTGCCGATTACGTTGGTCGCGGATCGACCCATGTCGAGGAAATGATCCACCGCCAGGATCAGCAGCAGCCCGGCCTCCGGGATGTGGAACATGGAAAGCGTGGCGGCGATGACGACCAGCGAGGCGCGCGGCACCCCGGCGATGCCCTTCGACGTCACCATCAGGACGAGCAGCATCGTCACCTGCTCGCCCAGCGACAGGTGGATGCCGTATGCCTGCGCGATGAACAGCGACGCGAACGTCATGTACATCATCGACCCGTCGAGGTTGAACGAATAGCCGAGCGGCAGGACGAAGCTGGCGATTCGCGCCGGCACGCCGAACCGGTCGAGCGCCTCCAGCGTTCGCGGATAGGCAGCCTCCGACGAGGCCGTCGTGAAGGCGAGCAGCAGCGGATCGCGGATGTAGCGAACCAGCAACCGCATCCGCGGGCCGATCATCACGAAGCCGATCCCGATGAGCAGCGCCCAGAGGATGAAGAGCCCGAGATAGAAGCTCGCCATGAAGTAGCCGAGGTCGCGCAATACGCCCGGCCCGCGCTCCGCCAGCGTCGATGCGACTGCGGCGAACACCGCGAACGGGGCGAAGCGCATGACGTAATCGGTGATCCGCAGCATCACCGCGGATAGCGCCTCGACGCCCCGGACCAGCGGGGCGGCGGTCTCCCCGACCGCGGTGATCGCGACGCCGACGAAGATCGAGAACACGACGATCTGCAGGATCTCGTTGTCCGCCATCGCCGCGATCATCGACGCGGGGACGATGTGCGCGACGAAATCCTTCAGGTCGAAGCCCGTCCGCACCACGCCGCTCGCCGCACCGGCCGGCGGGATCGGCAGCGCCAACCCGACACCGGGATGCAGCAGGTTGACGAGGAACAGCCCGAGCAACAGCGACATCAGGCTGGCACACAGGAACCACGCCAGGCTCTTGAGCCCGACGCGCCCCAATGCCGCGGTATCGCCCATATGCGCGATGCCGGTCACCAGGGTCGCGAAGACCAGGGGGGCGATGATCATCTTGATGAGGCGCAGGAACAAGGTCGTCAGGATCGAGAAATATCCTGCGATCTCCGTCAGCTTCGCCGCGGTGGCCGGGGTGCCGTCGTCGATGGCGGCATGCAGCGCCCAGCCGACGACGAGCCCCGCGATCAACGCGGCGATGATCCAGTATGTCAGGCGCTTGGCCATGGTCGTTCAGGTCCCCCAGATACGCGGCAGAGCGAAGGGGATTGCGGCGCTGCGGTCAAGGACCCTATCGTGCCGCCATGTCCGATCGATCGTCTTTCCCCACCCGCCGGGGCGTCGCCGCCGCCCTCGCCAGCCTGCCATTTGCCGGCATAGCCGCGGCAAGCGGCATCGCCCCGGCCATCGGCCCTGCCGACCTGCGCGACATGACGACCGGTGCGATACCGATCGACGCCGCCGAACGTGCCGCGCGGCTGGCAAGAGCGCAGGCACTGATGCGGCGGGCCGGCATCGACGCGGTGTTGATCGAACCCGGATCGTCGATGGTCTATTTCACGGGCGTATTCTGGCACCGCAGCGAACGGTCGACGCTGGCGATCCTGCCTGCAACCGGCAAGCCGTGCATCGTCACGCCGTTCTTCGAACGCCCGTCGGTGGAGCAGACGCTGGGCATCCCCGCCGATCTACGGGTCTGGCAGGAGGACGAAAACCCGTTTGCCGTCGCGGCCGCGTTTCTGAAGGAGCGCGGCCTGGACAGGCCGAAGCTGGGCATGGAGGAAACCGTCCGGTTCTTCATCGCCGATGGCATGGCCCGCGCGATGCCCGGTGCGACGATCGTCCCCGCCAACCCGGTCGTGCGCGGCTGTCGCATGATCAAGACCCCCGCCGAGACCGCCCTGATGCAGATGGCGGCCGATGTGACGATTGCGGCATATCGATACGTCCACCCCCGCGTGCGGGCCGGCATGACCAACCACGACATCGCCGCGATGATGGACGCGGCCACCGTCAGCCTTGGCGGCAGCCCCGAATTCAGTCTCGTCCTCATCGGGCCTGCCGCCGCCTTGCCGCATGGCAGCAGGGAGCCGCAGGTCGTCGCGGACGGGGCGATCGTCCTCATGGATTGCGGTTGCACGGTGCAGGGATATCAATCCGACATCTCGCGCACGTTCGTCCACGGGACGGCATCGGCGGACCAGCGACGGGTGTGGGAGCAGGTCGCGAGGGGGCAGCAGATCGCGTTCGCCGCGGCGAAGATCGGTGCCCCCGCCGGATCGATCGACGATGCGGTCCGCGGAAATTACGCGTCGCTCGGCTATGGACCGGGATACCGGCTGCCCGGGCTGTCGCATCGGACAGGCCATGGCATCGGGCTGGATGGGCACGAACCGGTCAACCTCGTGCACGGCGAAACCACGCCGTTGGCGGCCGGCATGTGTTTCTCGAACGAACCCGGCCTGTACCTGCCCGGCAAGTTCGGCGTGCGGCTGGAGGATTGTTTCCACATGACCGACGCCGGGCCACGCTGGTTCAGCACGCCGCCGGTCTCGATCGACCAGCCGGTTTGACGGCGCGAAACTGCTCGTGATGGCAAGAGCTTTTCGAAACATACGCCGTGCGGAGATCACGTCATGACAGCTTCCATTCCCGTCATCGTCAACCGCCATGGCGGCTTGGCCGGCAAGCTGGGTGAACGGTTGCGGCCGTCGATCGAGGAGGCCTTCGCCGCCGCCCGGCTTGCCGCGGATATCCAGCTGGTCGAGGGCAAAAACGTCCCGGATGCCGTGCGCGCGCACCGCGATGCGCCTCTCGTGGTCGTTGGCGGTGGCGACGGAACGCTCAGCTGCGCGGCGAACGAGCTTGCCGGTGGGGCCGCCACGCTCGGCATCCTGCCGCTGGGAACGCTCAATCATCTGGCGCTAGCCCTTGGAATTCCGTCGGATTTATCTGAGGCGATCCAGCTGTTCGCCGATCAACCGGTCCGCGCGATCGACATCGTCCGGGTCAATGGGCGCGGGTTCATCAACAATGCCTCGATCGGCCTGTATCCTGCGATGGTGGAGGAGCGCGATGCGACGCGCGACCGCCACGGCCTGCCCAAGTGGATCGCCGCGATCCCCGCCAGCATGAGCGCGCTTCGCCGGCTGCGGCATCACCGGCTTCGGCTCAGCCATGACGGTGGGGATGTCGCCGTGGCGACGCCGATGCTGTTCGTCGGCAACAACCGCTACAGCCTGGACGTCGGTCGCCTGGGCGAACGCGCGGTCCTCGACAGCGGCAAGATGT